>JARYHS010012074.1:0-12999 GCA_031002005.1 Vandiemenella viatica
ATAGCTATCTCCCTTTATTTTTAATTGTATTGTACTCCCCTTAATGTGTTATTTTGCAAATTTTAACAATGTTTTTACAGTGGCAGGTGAAAAGGTAATTAATATGGAAAGAGAATGAAATTTTCCGTATGTTGTTTTAGAAACAGCACTTACATCCATTTGTTGTTGGCCGGATCCTAACATGTGTCTTCTCGAATTTCAAACCGCAACCCATAAGACAGTTAAATGCAGTTTTGCAATAGGATAAAAACTAAACTGTTATTGTAAAGTTACTTAAAATTAGTTAAAAAGAAATTTATACTTGAAAACCGTGATTGAGATACTATTACGTTTATAAATAGGGCCCTCAGGAAGTGTGCAATTGGGAGAAACACATATACTTTATTTTTTTAATTATATCGTTTTTAGTAGTGAAACAAATTATTATTTCGCCATCACAGTTGTTCGCAAATTTACGTAAGTAATGTTGGTGCTGGCCACTAGCCCCTGGTAAGCTGCTACCAGTGAAACGTTTCAGCGACTTTGCTTGCCTACGTCCCTGTTTTTCTATCTAAGGAACTGATGATCATAGGAGAATCGTAGTTACGAGAAAATATTTTTAAAATCAAATCGAAATCAAAATAACTATTTAATGTTGAAGCAAAGATGATTAAGTAAAAAAAGATATCTCTACATGTATTGTGATAATTTACCTTTCATTGCTTGGCAGAATATGTTAATACCATTTTATATCCCCGAATTCGGCTAAATTCGCTGACTAAAAGCGGCAAAAGTGACAAATTATAATATGAGAATCATTTCCTTATCTAACAGTTCTTTTCCTTTTCTTCTTTGCCTTTTTTCACGGAGTGTCGTCTTAACCTATAAACTTTTCGGTGATATGAGGAAACGGGGAGATATTTCTTGTTGTAACAGCCTTCAAACCTAAACTTTAACTGAAATTGTATTTTATGAAGCATTTGTAGCAAGCTAGAGTGTGATTGAAAATGGTTTTGTATATTTGTCTTGTATTTTATTTTAAATCAGTGTAAATGGATTTTGTTTTGTGAAAATAAATTATGTAAATACCATTTAATATGTTTAAGGACAGAACTGTGCAAGAGAATTGCTTAATTGTTTGTAATTGTAAGTATTAAGGTGAGCCACGATATTTAAACGACGAATTAATACCAGTTAAAATGATTTCTGTGGATAATTTTGTGTTTAAGTATCTTAAATTTTAATTACTAACCATTATGTAATTATTGTAAACGATTATGAATTAATTCTGACTTTTTAATATGTTTTCAATTGTTTAAGTATTGTTAATGTTCGAGAAAGATCTGTCGGGAGCCTTTATAGTGTTCTAGAATTTATATGATGCGATCAGCAGAGACAGAGTTTTACAGACTCAGTTACGTCGGCCACGCACAGTGTTGGTAGTATTGTCTTTGGAAGAAGCGTCGACTGTAACCGCTGGAGTTTTGTGTTTATATGTGAACTGTATTTAGAAGCCCGATGCCTTACCAGCAACAAAGCAAGTTAAAATTTGAAACATCATCGTGGACTAATTATTTAATATAAGTAAATAAAACCACGAGCAATCTAATAATGTGGTATATGTCAAATCAAAAATTAATATTTACGGTAGATGGGACCAGTTAGCTAATCAGAAAAGATTCGATAGATATGGATATTCTAGGAAGAAACGTTCAGCACGTTAAACAAACCGTGTATACAAAAATCTAAACAGAAATAGCGATACAAATGGAGAAAACCGAAATTTAAGTAAAAGACTACAATAGTAGATAGACAATGTAAACAACGTACAAAAATTCTACGTAATTTTTACCCATGATAGGACGACTTAGATACAAACACGGATGGTGCAAGAAATATTTTTGTCACACAGGCTTTGAAAACGCTTGACGGTGCACGTGTGATGAAGAATCACGTCATTTTTTCCTTGCGACGAAATCGGTTTTACGGTGTCATTAAAGTGTACCTTTAGTTTTCCTTATTATATATCTGTGTATGTGTGTGTGTGTGTTTTGGTAGGTGGGTGATGATGTCGGTGTATGTTCAGAGACACAGTGTTCCTATGTGGGCAGTATAGTTCTGAAACGGTAATCAGTATTTTACACCTTTTGTTACGGAAATACGTAGGTTTCCTTTTCATGGCAAGTTACAATGCTCTGGATGTCCACATAGTTACAGCTTCGGATACCAGCACAAGAATAAAGTGGCAGTATAGAACCAAAGGTTACAAGACCGGAATTGGTGGGAATTTGAAGAAGAAAGGAGAAATGTAGGTGAAAACAAATGGTCAAGATTCAATAATTCGAGACTAGGTTCCAGAGAGCACCAGTCACACAATGCGCGAAATAGATCTCTAAGTGTTCTAGACGGAGATAACGTATTGATTGAAATTAAAAATGTTACTTGTTCATAAAACATTACAAACAAGTAAGTTATTAACTGCCGACCACATATAAATTTCTTCCATTGCAATGGTGTCACCTTTCATCTAGCTTTCGAACTTCTTAAGAAGTAAATTCTTTTGCTGTTGACTTTTTCTGCATTTGTTCTTTAGACTAGTTTACCTGCTTTATTGAAAGACGTTCTTCCTTAACAGATCTCCATTTCCGGTAACGTTCCTTCACCGAACTACCTTTTGTGTATTAATGAAATTATTTACCTTTCATTTGCAATAAATGTTATAGTAATGTTTTATTCCTAACTTGGATGCACTTCTGATTACTTTATTTTTTATTTTATCGTTTATCCCACCAAGGAGTGCATGGAACCATTCATTTGCATTGTCCTTCTTATTCTTCTTGCTGTTCTTCTTACTTTCCCAAAACCTCCTCATCCTTTCGCTGTGGGTTTGATGTCTCTCAAGTGTCCATGCATTTCTGAGTTTCAGATTTTTAGCTGTTGGGATCTTAGGAGCATATTAATGTGAAGTGATTAATTGTCTATATATACTGCATGTAGATGTCAGTGGGTCTGGGCTAACTTCTGCAACGTCCTTCTGGGTTTCTATAAACCAGCGTGCTTTAGTTTGTCTAGGTCCGTTGACTATGTGGAAAATTTTATTGGTCAGTCGTGAGTCATCCATTCGTACTACATGTCCGTAGAATTTCATGCATCTTTTCCGTGCGAGTGACGTGAATCGTTCGGTCAGTGAATACAGTTTTTCTGAGCTTTTGCGCATCCAGATGCCATCTCGGATCTTGGGGCCGAATATTTTTCTCAGTATCTGTCTTCCTATTTTTTCGATTCCTTTTACATATACCGTTAATGATGATGTCTCCGTCGAGTACAGTGCTCCTGCAAGAACGACGGTGTGATAGTGATGGAGTTTGGCTTTGGTGGAAATTGATTTCTTATTATAAGTATTCCAAGTTATTGAATTTGCTTTTCGCAGTTTTTCAGCGCGGGGTTTGCGGGTTTCTTTCTCAGTTCCAGTACACCAAATATTTTCTCCTAAGTACTGAAAGTGTTTAACTTGTTTGATAGTGCCATATTTAGTCGCGAGTGGCTTCGGGTTTGTGATTTTGGAGTCCCTATATTGTGTTTCCTCATAAGACATTTGGAGTCCGGTTTTGATAACTATTTCATGAAACTTCTCGACAGCTAATACTTTTCTAGCAAATTATAACATGATAATTTAAGTCATATTTCAAGAATTAACAGACAAAATAATTAAAGATTGTATTTGTAATGCAAGATTTTTGTAAGCATCTTGTTTACTATTCACTTGCGAGAAAGAGCGAAAAGCTTTACTTGTATAAATTTAGAAGTAGCCTGTTCTGCCAAAGTAACGGATTCTCTTCAAGAAACTTGTGGCAAGGAAACACGTTGCATAAACAGGGGAAACTTTGCCCTAATGGGATTTTTAAGGGGTAACTCTTATGCAGAAAGATAAATTTTAATAACAATTTTGCAACCCCACTACCTAATCAGCTATTCCTGAGAAGTCCTTTAACAAAGGCGTTAAATGCAATAAAATCCTTTCGGGTGTCCACACACTAGGAGCTTTTTGCTGCTTATACTTTTCAAGCAGTTTATTGTGAAGGGTTTGTCTGATGACATTTCCTTCAGACTTTAAAGGTTAGCGACTTTTCGTTTTGGTGTGTCTTTTTGGTTGCTCAGGTTATTTTAGTTATTTGTTAGGACTAACAGAGGCCTCTTGTACTTGTCGTGCATTGTGTTGTATTGTCCTAAGTTGGCTATGAGTGGTTTGTTTGATTTGCTGGAAGCTCGGTAAAAAGATCTTACAATTTCTATGACCCTTTCTTTGAGCATCGGTATACCTGCGGCCTCGTGCAAGTCAGCTGTAGGTAATCGGGGAGGCACGTGCTGTGCTCGCCGGAGCGCACGGTTTTGTATGGTCTGTAACCTTTTCATCGAGGACTTGGAGGCATAGCCCCACACGGAACTCGCATATTCCATCACCGTCCTGACCAGGCTACAATATTTGTGACTCCGATGTTAGCTGCTAGCGAGCTGTCCGTGTTCAGAACAGGGTACACCTCCCTCAGCCTTAATGCGACTTTAAGTCTGGTCTCCTCAATGTGACTCTAACATGTGAGTTTAGAGTCAAACGTCACACCTAGGTATTTAACAGAAGTAGACCACTTGATCTCTTCTCCATGTAGTCTTAATTATGGTGTCTGATTGCGCCGACGATCACGTTTCCCCAGCCGTCTCGTAAGCATTATGGCTTGGGTTTTGGTCAAGTTAATGGTTATTCTCCTTCGCCGTGCCCAGGCTTCGGTCTGTTGGAGGACCTCTTGTAGGCGCCGAACGGCAGCAGTTTTATATTTATGCGCGGTGAAAAAGGCCGTGTTATCTGCATATAAGGCTGTGCTAACCGTTGCCAGAGCAGGAATGTCGGCAGTGTATAAGTTGCACAGTACCAGCTAGTGTTGAAAAAAAACGTTTTTTTTCTGGCTTAAAAAAAACATGAAAAAAACTTTGAAAAAAAAACATGTTTTTTTTCTGGAACACGTTTTTTTCACATCTACTAAATCTCAAATTTGTAAGGCAGTTATCGTTTAAATGACTGTTTTAGAGTTTATTCTAAGTAATCTTAGTTTAAAACCTACTACAGTTTTCTGGTTCAGTAGGGAAAAAACATTACGAAAATATTGGCAAAATTGACTGAAATTTTCTTTATGAACGGGGAATTCCCGAAGAGACTAGGTTGCGCGAGAAGAAATCCCCATTCCCCATTGTTTGGATTGCTACTTGCTATTTGAAATAGTGCTGCCAACCCTACAAAATTACCTACAGATCATTTTTTTTTTTAAATTAGGAATTTAAAATTTATCCATGGTTTTTTGCCTCTTTTTATTGCTTATTGGGCTTTCCTTATATTCGTATACTTGTTAACTCTCAGAGTATAGTGGTACTGACTCATTAGATTGTCAGTAAGGGAGCATGCATAAACCACATAGCTCCATTTTGGCCTCCTGTAAACCCCCCCTCCTCCCCCACGTAGCCCTACGTTTTTAGTTGTTTGTTTCATTCCAGCTCCTAGTCTGTAGAGATCGAGCGTAGTGGGTGAACGTTAACGCTCTGGCCTCGCATTCTGGAGGACGCAGGTTCGTATCCCCGTCCGGTTATCCAGATTTGGGTCTGACATGGTTTCCTAAAATCACTCCGGGAGAGTGCCGAAATGGTCCCTTCAAACAAAAGCCATGGCTCCATTCCTTCCCTGCCGTTGCCCCTAGTACTTTTCCGCCTCTAATTATTATTATTCTCGAATCATACACATCAAATACATAGTTAAAATATTGTGCAAATTAACAGCTTTAAACACATTTCGCCCAGTACTTCTTAATCTCAAGTGCATTCGGTGTTGCTCGAAACAGGTCATCTTTGTTGCAGGATGATGGGCACATAGAGCACGAGAGCATTTGGTTCATCGTTTGGTCCTCACCATATTCGCACTTAATACAGGTAGCATCAGTATAACCCCATTTCACTAGAGATTCCTTGGACCTGACCACTCCTGTTTCCAATCGATTTAAGGATCACCAGATGTTCCAATCCTCTGCGTGAACAGGTTTCGTGCGCTCTGCAACCGTCAGTAGTCTCGAGATGTTAGAGACCTTCATTTTCCACAACTGTACTTTTGCCTTTTCAGGTGACCCAATTAGTTCCCGCGATGTTCCCAGGAAGCTTTTCCTGGACTTGAGTCTCTGGGCGGGGGGTGAATGGCCGTGCAGTGAATGAGCGCTTTCCCGTTCTACTTTTGTCCTCTCCTTGTTCGCAGCCACTTCTCTCCGGATACTGGATGGTGCAATCCCCGAAAGCTGGAAAATTCTGGCAACTTGGGTAGGCTTTAGGCAGCCTGTCACTAGTTATTGAGGGCTAAATCCACCTGTTTGGTGTGAGATGATGAGTACCAAACTGGGCATGCAAATTTTGCAACAGAGTAACAAAGAGCCATTGCTGATGTACGTATAGTTTGTGCTTGACTGCCCCACTGTGATCCAACTAGTTTGCGCAGTAAGTTGTTTCTTGTAGAGATCTTCATTTTGCAATTCATGCAGTGCTTCTTCTATGTGATGGTTCTGTCGAGTGTAACTCCCAGATGTTTTATGGTGTTACATGTCTGCAGTTCAATATCTGACCATATTACTTTCAACTTACGCTGAGCTTTCCTATTTTTTAGGTGAAAGGCACACACTTCAGTTTTTGAAGGATTAGGTCTTAAGTGATTTTCCCTATCATAGCTTGATAGGCCTTCAAGAGGAACAGACAAATTTCTTTCTTCAACTTCAAGCTTTGTGCTCTATGAGGCTAGAGCACGGTTATTAGCGTACACAAAGCTCCTGCTAGTTGGATGTAATGGCTGCATTCACGTGGCGCAAAGCCAGCAAAAATATAGTCTCTGGAATCATTGACTTCATTTTAATATAATTTTAACGAGAGGTCTATTAAATTTAATTCATTTTAGTTCTGTATAAATGCATCATTTATTTCGTTATTTTTATTATCCTTCGTTTATCCTCACATGTAGTTTCCTTTATTAACTATACAGATTTGTTTGGGTTTATATTTTTCAGTTTTAAGGTCTGCTTTTAATCAATCTTGTCATTCAGAAAATTGTAGCAGCTTGCAATGAAAAATGTGAAAATGAAGCTTCACTTAAGGTTTGTTTTTCGTAACATATCAATGCAAGGGTATTGCTGCTTTCTCGGAGTGTCAGCTTTGCTTCGTGGCACTGTGAGTCGTATAGCTTAATTGTATCGGATAACATAATCTCGTGCTGAAGCCTTTAAATATTACTTCATCCTTTTTATTATACGGAACTCGAATGCACAGAAGGGGCTTTAATTCCATTGGAGGATGATTTATTAATTTTCTTAATCAATGTAAACTTCCTATTCATTTATGTACCTTGAATCACTCTAAAAAGAATCGTAAGCTATCTATTAATTTATTTTGCTTTGGTTTTAAACTTTGTATAGCAGCGGAATCTTAAAATATGATTTAGCGAAACATTTTCTTAATTTAGAAGCTGATTGATTTTTAAAAAATGTAATGGATGTAGGATTTTACTCTACATTGGTTAGACAAGTATCTATAAAAATTGATATGAAGACTGAAATATAATTTCCTGTTAAGAGTAATATTTGGCAAATACATTTATTTGACATTCATAAGCTTACAATGTGGCATATTGAACATAATTAATAAATATGGCAGGAAAGAGAATGAAATATATACAAAAATTTATGGCAAAATACTCCAATTTTTGCATTTGAAATGGATCACAGGTGAACAGTTTATCGAAAAATACATAGATTAAATCACAATGCTTGTTCTATATTCAAAATTACTTTAACCGTTACTTTGTAGCTACATTTGTAACCATGTGTGTTCCTGTAATATCATCTGATTTAGGAATTAATTGATTGTGCTTTAAAGATTGTACAAAAAGAAGTATGAGGATGGATCGTAAAAAACCATTCGCAAATGGGTTTGTAGCATTTATCTCTTCTCTATGGAATGTTCGATTAATTTAGGAACTTATAAATTGATAATGTACTCTAAACATCACATTTTCAAAACCATGTGCCTGATATCTGTACTACTAGCTACTTAACTGGAATAAATAATCAGACAAAATATGATGAGTATTTAAAAAAGCTCAAAAATGTACGTACATGAATTGTCAAAATTAATTTTGTACGTATAAAGTCCTAATAAGAAAGAATTAATGTGTCATCAAAATTTTGAACATGACACGAAACAAATTCACAGTTAAGACTCAGATATGAAAAGTATACTCCCCTAAATACATAGTAAATTAACCTTGGGTCTTTGCTAACGACTTTTGTACTTATTAATTTTAACGGGTTTACATAAAAAACAGGAATTAAAATTACTAATCACACTTAGAAACTTTCTCAATCGGACTTAGAATATGCGTTCATCAGTTATAAAATTTCGTACGAGGTATCACAGGAAACAGAATGACATTTTTTTTCATTCTGGTAAACGAAATATGTACGAATGAGACATACTGAATTTCTCAATACACTTTGCCCCATTCCAAGTTTTCTTGCCGCTTCTAAACAACACTCATCGTAAAGGTCATTTATGTGACCGAAACTTGCTATGCATGTTATGGTGATGTATTATCTGTTCTGCATTTAGAAAGGAAGAAATAAGCACGTTTATTGTACTTATGAACAGAGTTATTATTCTGAAGACTGCTAACTTATCTTTGCCTATGATCTCGTTTCATACTTATTCCAAAATATCCACAGTTAGTACGCATCTCAGTATCAAAATGGGTAACCCGAATAGAGATCAATGAATATTGACTATGCTCTCTACAAATACAAGTTAAACCTGCGAAGAAAATTGTACTTTAATATAGTGACAGTAGCAAATATGTTTTACAGTTTGTAAAGTTCCTTACAAAATAAATTTTATAAGAACATCTGGAATGTACGTAACGGTTGAAAAAATGTAATGAAATAATGAAAAATAGTTTGTTCTCTTCTCATACAGCAGGCATAGACAACTATTGTGATTCTGGACGCAACTTATTTATCAAAAGCAGAGTGTCTCAGAGAGATCTAAATAGGTTACGAAGCAACTCATCACGGTTGAACATACGCATAAATTATCAACAGAAACATATAGAAAATCGTATCGTCCATCATCAAATAATTGTTTTTGGAATGCGATATTTCTGTTCGACGGTGTGTCAAAATTTTAAACCCAGCAGCTAGTCTTACAATCAGACCACATTCATGTGTTTTTGGGTCTTGACACAGATAAGGAACTGTGAATAATGTAAGCATGGTAATTTTTTTTATTTTCTATTAACTTCAAAATTTCTGTCTTTTATAGCTAATGCTACATTCTAATTAAGAAATGAAGAGGCAAATTTGTATTACGACGTTTAGGGAATGTTATTTCAAAAGATTTCTGAAACGTTTTGCGAAACCTCATTGGACATGCCGAGTGATAATGTATTTTAGTAATTACCTCTGCCATTTTCTTCTCAATTTAATGTAATTATTTCTCCTTCGGAATCTCATTCGTAACAACCCTCTTCAAAACTTAATCAGGCATTTAAGGTTTTGTCGATTTAAAAGGAATGTTTATGCCTAAAAAATCGTTATTACGTATCACAACGTTTCTTTGACAAATCCAGATACAAATATCACCTCCAACATGTCTACTGTGGCAGTATTTTTTAATGGAGAGAATGCAGTACAAATATTACCGTGTACATTAGACAGACTAACTGGAGATCGTTATAGAACGCATAGCACTCTGCTGCGTTAGTTTACAGTACCGTCCTACACACAGTCACCGCAAGCACAGTAGTTTTCGTATTGAAGCAGTGCAGTACAGTTCTCTTATATAGGCGAGTTGCCGGTCTTGGTGACGTTGCCGTTGCGGGGTGTCACCACCTCGTCTGCCATCTGCAGGGCGGGATTGTCGTGACCTTGAGCGCCCTCGACGTCGCCGTCGCGACGCTGAGGCCCGCCGGCCCACGGCTGGAGCTCCCCGGACGCAAACAGGCCGTAGAAGATGGCGCCGGCCAGGTAGATGGCGCTCGTGATGTAGAACACGATTTTCCACTGCTCCACACTCTGCAAGGGACAAAAAAAAGAGTGTTATACCCTGTTCACTCCGAATTGGTGGCTCAGGGTCATGTTTCATTCACCACACTCTTCACCTCAACGCCCCTTCCCTTAACCCTACCTTTCAGAGCTACCCACTGTGTCCATGTAGAGGGGTGGAAAATTTTACCATCATATGGTAAGGTCAGCGGAGTGGGAATAGAGCAGAATGACCTTCAGCCACCTCTGATAATTGAACGGCCTGTAGAGGCATATAACGTGGCGAATGAAGGAATTACCAAGGGGAGAAAGTATTATAAAAGTGCACCTAGTGATAAATAAATATAAATAAACCTTTTTTCTATGAACGTTATGCCCTCGTCCTGGGGTTCAACCCTCCACGGGAACGACTGGGAAGGTGAACTGGGGTAGTTAGCCGTTCCTTCCCCAGTGTGACAGTGTTTGTAACTTTTGCTGTAAGTAGGGATGACTGTGATAACGTGTATCGTCATTTTATAGTGTTGTGGATGAGAGATGAATGAAAGAACAGGGTGGAATCCGGAGCCGGCCTATTCAGGCCTGCAGTTACAAAAGACATCAACAGAGCCACCAAGCTAAACGTCCCCGTGTGATTGACAAATCACTAACAACAGTGTTATATTCCCTCAGTCCATATACACTGCTGATAGGTTTGGGATTTAACGCAGGAATTTGGTGCACCAGCTCCTCTCTTACCCTGTAGGCCAAGTCCTGAAGATAAAGATTTGTTTCACCACCAAGGAGACCCAGCTTAACTCGTGTCAACTCTCACACCATCACGGTGGCGCAACCAGCTGAGCCATAGGGGCGGACGTATGTGAACATAATATAATACAAACCTGAATCTCTTCCAGCAGATAGGAGAGTGTACGTAATGAATCTTACCAGATGGATTGCGTAATATTAATGTAAAATTCGCTCTGCGTGTGTTTCACCTGGTCGGGAATGTGAACCCCATCTATGACATTTCGGAAGAGATTTAACGTTACAGTTATTTGCAATATTTTTCTTTTTGAAATTACTTGCTGCCCTTAATTTTTTCGCTTACTGTACGTTTCTTCCCCGATGGGATTATCGCGTGTGTTGTGTAGTGAACGCTCACCTTCTGAGTGACGATGTAGCCTGTGATGACGGGGCTGACGATGCCGGGCAGCGTGGCGAACGTGTTTGACAGACCCATCAGGACGCTGGCGTGCTGAGGCGCGATGTCCAGGTGGTTCACGCTGCAACAGGTCAAAAATCAGCAATCACGTGACAGAGTTACGGCTTATCAGAATACGTGTTCATCTCAGAGTTATACCCTGTTTACTCTCAACTGGCGTTTGAAGGTCGCGTTCCCCTCACCCCGCTCCTCACTTAACCACCCCCTCCTGTTGCCTATCCTTCAAAGTAAACCGTTGTATCCACGCAGACGAGCGGCGAATTTGTCTGCGAACACTCTTTCCCTTCGCTTGTATGAGTAAGGGCAACGGACTGGAAATAGAGCAAATTGTCCTTGAGGAGCGTCTGTTAACTCAACGTACTATATAAGCTATGTAATTCCAGTGGTCAGAGCGACGATTCATCACTTCAGCTGTCACGATTTTAACATGAGAATCAGTGCATATGCGAATAAAAAATTGAAATTACTAAAAAGATGCAACTAGCTTCATGTTACGTCTACAACATCATGCAACTTTTATTATCCAAAGACTTTCTCAAGTCCACATACGTATTGCTTTCATCATCCCTCAAGTGCGGTCTGGTGATTCAGTGGATAAGGTGTATGATTGGGGATCGAAAAGTCCACAGTTCGAATCCATGTTTCTGCAGGAATTTTCATAGGCCCTTAACCCTACCTTCACCTCTGGAACAGTTTCCTGTGTAATATAAAGTACACCAGATAGCTTCCGTGGTTCTGATTCTACGTTAAACTGTAGGTCCCTTGTACCCGGTAGGACTACCGAGTTAGGTTACGGCGGCTACGACAGGGGCGGTATGCGCAGCCAATAGAAACTCTGTCGCTAGGTTATTACGACCACAAGGAATTAATATTATTATCATCCCCCAACGAGACATCCTACAATAGTTATCATCATCTCCTGATATCCGATGGTGAAAGGATCGGCCGTCATGGTTTAAATTCCACTGACGTTGCCCAGGGTTCAAATGTCGATCATACAAACTGGTACCCAATCACTGGGGAAAAAACTTCTGGCATAAAATTTCACTGAGTGAAATGGAGAATCCTCAGTTGTATAAGAACAGGAGTGGCCCCAGAATAAAGCCAGCATATACGAGTATAAACGGAGTCTGACAATAGATTATTGATGTAAATTTGTAGAACAACAGACCATGGATTAAGCAGTACCAGTTTTCAACAACACTTGAGGACCTATGGATAGGAAGTGATGTCGACAACTTTATCGAACATTTGGCAAAACGATTATGATGTACTGACACGAGAAAGTAAAGGGTGTATTCTTAATATTTACAGCTGGCTGTATCCATTACACCATTGCGATGTTTCTAATACAGAAATTATTACATAAGTTACTCTGCTGCGTTCTCATCTAACCAGGAATGTGACGTAGGGGGATAAGTTAGTAACTTTGCATACTTTATCTATATGCAACAAAATCTTCTCGGGTGTCCATCCGGCTGGACACCCGAGAAGATTTTGTTCCATCGATACGCCGGGAAATTCTCCACTCACACTTCATCTATATTGAGTGACGCATCGTCAGAGTAATTGAGAAATATTAGTTATAATTTTTGAGAATAGACTTTTCCCTGTAATTAAAATGTGATCGATGAATTTTGTTATGGATGTGATGTACGTTTTTCTGACCGTACGATAAATAAATAAAATCTAACCAGGATTCAGTTACATTAA
>JARYHS010012075.1:0-15410 GCA_031002005.1 Vandiemenella viatica
AGTTGGCTAACGAGTTAAAAAAAAAAACATAGTGGAAGAACGCTGCATCCTTATTTTTTTTTTTTTTTTTTTTTTTTTACGTATCGTCACGGGTCCAGAATAGTTCCAGTTCTATAAGGAAGATTATGACAGGTTGTCCTGACTGATCAAATGTAAACTTGACCACTGTTACAGGGTGAATAAAATCTGTTGGAATCGAAGAACTCGAATCATTAATAGAGGTGGGTATTAAACACCAAAGGGACGATAGCGCAATCTTATAAGCGTTTAAATAGAATTTTACTTGTATTTGACCCTTAAAGTTCATTCCGCAAAATTTAAAAAAATCGTTTTTGCTACACGTTGTTTTTTATTGAACAGGGCAAACATTCATAATGTAGTCATTGGTCATATTATTTGTAAAGGCCAGAGAACTTAATACACATTCCATATTTGATTAAACAGTTGAACAACTCCGAAGAAATGAATTTCCGTAATACTCGATTCAGTAACATATTTGATCTGATGTACACTTAAAATGAACCTAATAACTCACGTACAGCGAACATGAACAAAAGCCATTAACGAAAGTGGTCAGTAAAATCTTTAAAAAGCAAATAAACCGTAATGCATAAACTTTGCCAAGCAACATTAGTGAAAATTTTAATTAGATTGAAATTTGTCCAAGCAGGAATGACAACTGTCATTAATGGTTACAACAGATACCATGAGCAATTTAATTTTTAAAGTTTTTTTAAAAGCTGCTTTCATTAGCAACATGTTAATGAAAAGCAGATCCACTTTTTTTCAGCCGCAAAATTATCAACATTGTTTTAAACTATGAAACGCTACGAAAAGAAAACTTAATGACTGTATATGGTAGTAGTTGCTCAGCTATTAAATTGTAGACATAACCACGAATTCCTTTTAATGGTATCTCTGGTCGCTGTTTTTGCGAGCGAGGCTGACACGTGACACCGTTCTCCAACCAATAGCTATCGAGGGTGAGTGAGTGACCTTACGATATTATATAATAGATTATATAATAGACTAGACGACCCGTGCGAAAATTTCGCGAATAAATTGCGATGAATAGTGAGGTTGAATATCATGTCACCAAGTTCAGTCATTACTCTTCATACTCCTACTTCATTTATCGATTTTGGTTAGAAATCCAGGGAGATAAATGGCTCGAAACACAAAAAAACGATTTTAGAAATATTGAAATTTTGCGGTTTATGGGTCGAATTACGAAAAATTCCTTTCTTAGAATATAATGTTAGTAGGAGGACAAGGATGGACCTGGCGCACCGCCAGGTGGCAGCACGGTCGCGTGACGTCACACGTTAGTTCCCCGATCTGCGGATAGATGGCGCTGCACCGTTAGTTCACCGATCCGCTGGCAGATGGCAGCATCTCCCAAGGGCTTAATTTCTTTGGGCGCAGACATTCCACTCCCCTAGGAGAGTGAAAGCCAGCGGGGGAAAACCCAGCCCTAAGGCGTATTTGAACAGGTGTCGACATGTACGTACTTGCTCGGCCGCCGAGACCCTGTTGCGACATGCGCGATAACTTGCATAACTCTCGCTAGAGGTCAGCACACGGTAGTAGACATTTGCCGCTAGATGGAGCGGGTGTCCCAATATGCGTGAAATATTTCGGGAGTCCGACAGGTTACGAAATGGCTCCATTACAGAGCGATACAGCTAGGCCATCCACCATTGTGAAAGCATAGCTGGCGGACAAAGAAATTAGGGCGTCCAATACATATTGCAGAGTCTCAGGCTTCATGTGTATTTGTTATTTTTCAGGTGTCCTGCTATCGAAACCGTTCCAGCAGGATACATAGAAATTCACTGCGGTTCAAGAAGAAATTATTACGAGATGAGAATAATTATTATATGTCAGTTTTCGTAGAACAAATATAAGAATCTTTTATGGTAGCCTAATCCCTCGCCAGAATAACGTGTTTTAAAAACGAAAATCGAAAATTTAGTTTTCATTCTGGGCGAACAGAAAAACTGCTTGAGTCTTTGTATTTAATTAAAAAATAAGACATAGACCATGAGAAAGCGTAACTTTTACGTTTAAAACGTGATAATGAACTATGGAATGTCCTGACTTAGCTCAAATTCATATCTATACAATGCAGTTCTGATATTCGAGGATGTTTATAACTCTGAGCGAATATAAGCATCAGTAAGGTGTGATTCCAATATAATTAATCGTTAACAGCGTTAATGATAGAGAGAATTCAACTAACGACCTCGGCAGTGTTGGGGCTAGGTCGCCGGTTCGAGTCCGGCCGCGGTGTTTAAGTGTTTTGTGGAAAAGCCGCAAAGTTACGTAATTTCCACGCCTCGAAAAGCATAAATGTATCCTTTTAACGGGAAAAAAAGCGTCATAAACTCCAGATATAAATTCTATGTGTACCTGTTTTCATGAAATTATTTAGCGTTCTTGCCTCGCATTCGGGAGGACGGAGGTTCCGGGGCATCCATGGTTTCCCAAAATCACTCCAAGTGAATGCCGGGGATGCTACCTTCAAAAGGCCATGGCCGAATTCCTTTCCCGTCTCTAAAGACCACGTTGTTAGAGAGACGTTAAAAAAAAATGGACCCATTGGTTTAAGTAGACAATGGACGATTAGTTCATCCATTAATCGGGAAATCGAGTATGATGGTCACGAATCCACTTCCTCTCAGATGTATACTGTTTGATACAGATGTCAAGCTAGCTAAAGAAGTGGGTGATAAATTTTTCCTTTTAACGTTCGATATGAAAAAAAAACGTCATATACTCCAGATATAAAACCGAGGAAGAATTCTATGTGTACCTGATTTCATGAAATTATTTAGCGTTCTTGCCTCGCATTCGGGGAATCCCCCTTCCGGGCATCCAGATTTGGGTTTTCCATGGTTTCCCCCAGGTGAATGCCGGGATGCTACCTTCAAAAGGCCATGACCGAATTCATTCCCATTCCCGTCTCTAAAGACCACATTGTTAGAGATACATTAAAAAAAATTCGACTGCCGAGGTGCAAAGTATCCTGGTTTCCGAAAGATGGCGTGGCACACATCATTTCACCAAGCTTTTACGAGAAATATTTCAGGTATTCCTGCCTGCTGTCTGTCTGCTATTATCGGTATATCAATGTGACAAGTATTTCGAAACTATGGAGTTATTCTCGGCGTTCTGTTTGCCCAGGTTGCGAAACTCTGTACACAGCAAGGTGCAAATATTTCAGCACAGTAAAATATTTTCTTCGCTTTTGTGTCGTGAAATATACTTGCGTTTGATTAAGCGTGAACCATTACTATTTTTTACTAAAAACAAAAGAAGTCCACATTAGCGTATATTACCTACAAAACATTTCTGTTCCCATGTCTCCTTGTTATTACAGAGCAAAGCACATACTATTAATCAGTCACATTGCTATACAGTACAGCAATATTTCATATATGTTATTCCCCCCCAAACTTAGTGGCCAAGAATTAAAGAATATTTCACACATCTCCAATGACACCTGATAAAGTGAAGTTACAGTGAGTTTATTCCTTGACAGCCTTTTCAGTCCCTGGCTTTACCCTATAATGTCTGATCATAGTCCTCTATCCCCCCCCCCTTTTTTTCTATATAGTGTTCCTAATTAAAAATTCATTCATATACCGAAAACATACTTTTGCACATCATATCGGATTCGTTATGAACCAATTTAATAGCTAACAGCATTAATGATAGCTCACGAATTTTGGCTAGATACATTTTCATAGAAGATCCCCACACATCGACAAGTATCCAAAACGTCACCATAGGTTCTATTACGCCTAAGATAGTGCTCACACCTGAACTGTCGTAAATTGTTAGGTCAAAGTGGGTGTTTAGATATTTTCCAAGGTGGAGATATAGAAAATTTACCCACTTACTTATAGAAGAAATCCAGTGCACTATTCCTAATTCTTTCACCAAGATCTACCCTAGCCTCATCGCCAACATACGCCCAGCACTTCCCCAAACTTCATTCTGTTTCCAATGATTCCCAATCCAACCTCTGAACAGTTACTGACAGGGTTACCTTTTGTTCGTGTGTTAAAGTAAACCAAAAACTCATACAGTCTTCTCCTAATCAGTAGCAGGGATTCCAAGTTCACTTAAGGTGGTTCTACTGCAGTTTTCCAAGAAAATTCTCCAGGACAATATTTTTCAACCAATCAAATGCCAAGAGAGTTCACCATTCGGTTTAAATGTTCCCATCTGACGCCAAACTTCGGATTCAGGGCCAAGTGTGACATTTGTTTATAATTGCATGCTTCATCCAACTAACCACGATAAAAGTGACATAATGCCCTTAGCTAACTTGGTCATCAAACAGACATCATAACCCACATTTTCATAGAAGACCCCCACACATCGACAAGTATCCATAGGTGCAGACACTAGTTCTATTGCGCCGAAGATAGTACCCACGCTTGAATTGTCGTAAATTGTTAGGTCAAAGTGGGTGTTTGGATATTTTATCCACTCAGGCCTCATCATCTAAAGTCTAATGCCAGATTGTGGTCATTGCCAACTTAGGCTCCATACACCACTCAGAATTATTCCTCCAATATCCATTCTAACAGCATTATACACCACATACAGCCCCTGACACTCTTCCAATCTCCCAATGACATCCAGTCCAGTTCCTTTATTAAGGCACTTGTTGAATATTTTCCACTAATAAATCTAGCTGCCATATTTTGCACCATTGCATTTGATGTACTAAAAATGTGGACTCCATACTACACTATTTACAAACAATGGTCTGATTGTGGGTTTGTATCCAAGTCCTTCGCTTCTCTGGTACATTCCCTCATCACCCTCTCTGTTAAATGATTTTTATGTAGTGAAAAACGTGAGAAACACAATTCGTATGCCAACACAACCGGCAGTAAACTGTAAAGAGTACAGTCAAATGGGAGATTGCCTAAGCCCTGAAGCAATGGTTAGAAGCACACGTTGATGGTGAGCATAATTCTATAACCATATAACCGAGCGTGGTGGTGTAACGGATAGCGTTCTGGCCTCGCATTCGGGAGGACGGCGGTTCGAATCCCCGTCCGGGCATCCAGATTTCGGTTTTCCATGGTTTCCCCAAATCACTCCAGGTGAATGCCGGGATGCTTCCTTCAAAAGGCCATGGCCGAATTCCTTCCCATTCCTTGCCCCCATCCTTTCCCGTCTCTAAAGACCACGTTGTTAAAAAGGGACGTTAAACTGTTACAAAAACAAAACAAAATAATATATAACCATATATTTTAGACTCAAATTAACAGAGGAAGTAGACACACGCACACACTTGTACATACATACAGCGAGGTCGACAGAACTAACAGCAAGCATCATGGAAACGATGAAGTGGGGGCAGAATTGTCGTTACCACTGATTAACTGGGACAGAACTATCGTTACCAAAATCAGTCAGACAGACGAGTTAAGTCAGGTATCACAATACTTACACTTACATGCACAAAGAGAGACGCAGATACACATGTCCAAGACTACAGAGAGTTCAAGCACAACTACCGGTACCAATCATGGAAACAAAAAAGTGGTGTAGTACTCTCTTGCATCATGACTGGCTGAAAAACAGAAGTCTCCTTACATATCATCAGCCTGGCGAGATAGAAGGTGTGCAAAAGATGGCATGTTTTCACCATAAACCTAAGTGTTTATACCATAAATAGTGTTCATCACGCCCCAGTTGATTATATTTACCATCAACACGTCTCTCCCACACCGCAACCCTTTCTACCATTCAGTAAAAAAAGTGACGCAGGTACCATGAGTTACAATAGACACTTGACTATCAGATCTCGCACCCACAAATCCATACATCTCGAATACACTAGCACAAACAAACATAAGTGGAGGGACAGCAAAATCATTCGTCCAGACAGACGTGTTTATAGGAAGGTAACACCATATTTACGCATACAGACACATATATCCATGCCTACAGCGAGCTAGACACAACAACCAGCCCAATCATGGCGACGAAAAAGTGAGGTAGAACCCCCATGGCTCATAACTGACCAAAAAATCATCAGTAACATATGTTCCAGGTACCATACTCTTCACATCAACATCATCTCATTTATTTCACCCTACAGACCTCACTACCATCCAGTATCATGTGTGCTAGGTACAAAACTGTTCACATTAGCACCACCACATCTATCCCACACCTTAAGCCTTTACTGCCATTCAGTAACATTTACCCCAGGTACCACGAGTAGCAGTAGACATCTGGTCATCAGACAGATATCATAACTCCCATATTCATACTAGGT
Source organism: Vandiemenella viatica (assembly GCA_031002005.1). Taxonomy (NCBI): domain Eukaryota; kingdom Metazoa; phylum Arthropoda; class Insecta; order Orthoptera; family Morabidae; genus Vandiemenella; species Vandiemenella viatica. Next base: position 6,311 of record JARYHS010012075.1, read on the forward strand.
CTCAACCAAAAATCTGTACGTCACCTCACACAAGCAAGGTATCACCACATTTACGAAAAAAACACACAGAGATAGAGACGCATACACACGTTCATTTCCAGGCCTACAGCGATCTCGACTCAACAACTAGCCCAATCATGGCAACGAAAAAGTGGAACAGAACACCCATGAATGACCAAAAATCATAGAAAGACACACATAAACACATACATACACACTAACATGTCAATGCATTCAAACAGTTCCATTCATCACCACACATAACTGGAGGAAAGAGACTCAACATGCTAGATCCAAAATGAAGAGTTACAGGATGTGTGAAGTTTGAAATCACAGACACATCTCTCCCACACCACAACCCTTTCTGTCATTTAGTAACATGTGACCCAGGTACCATGAGTTACAATAGATACTTGTCTATCAGACAGATATCATAACCTCCATATTAATACTAGGTCTCACCCACAAATCCATACATCTCCACACAAGCACAAACATATGGGAGGAACAGCAATTCATACGTCCAGATAGACGAGTTTAATGAAGGTATCACCATACTTACTCATACAGACACAGAGAAAGACGCACACAGACGCATATTTCCATGCCTACAGCGAGCTCAACACAACAACTAGCCCAATCATGGCAAAAAAAAGTTGGGCAGAACCCCCATGGCTCAAGACTGACAAAAAAAAAAATCATCATTAACATGTGTTCCAAGTACCAAACTCCTCACATCAACATCATATCAGTTAACTCACACTACCGACCTCTGTGCCAGTCAGTATCGTTGGTAATATGTACAAAACTGTTCACATGATCAGCACCAGATCTATCCCACACCATAAGCCTTTTCTGCTATTCAGTAATATTTGCCCCACGTACCACGAGTATCACGAGTACACACATGGTCATCAGACAAATATCGTAACTCCCATACTCATACTAGGTCTCACACACTAATCCATATGTCATCACACACAAACATAACTGACCAAAAAACCATCAGACAGACGTTAGAGTGTATGCAAATGATGACATTTTTGCCATATACCTCAGTACTTATCACATACGGATTATTCATTACACTCAATTAATTACATGTTCCATCAACACATAGGTAGCCATCAAAGTCGAGTATAATCCTATCGTGATAGACACACAACCACATAGAAAGACACACACTAACATGTCCATGAATACACACAGTTACCATACATCACCACACACATACACGTAACTGGAGGAGAAGGACTGAACACCCTAGGTCCAGACTGAATAGCTACAGGATGTGCGAAATATTTCATTTCTTTGCCACAAACACGTACACACACATATGTCCATGCATGTACCACAATTTCATAAGTTACAACATACATACAAGTAACTGCAGGAAAGGGACCCGACACACGAAGTCCACACTAAGGTGTTACATGATAGGCAGACGATAGCATGTCTTTTCAATACACCTCAGTGCTCACCACACATACTTGATTTTTTCAATGTGCCATCAGTATAGCTGGTGGCTGGAATTAAGCTCTTGGCAATGTTTGGCCAAAAGTCATTTGTTAATAGCAGCTCATCAAAGACAAATTTTGGGTCAACCTGCCCGGGCCGGCGCGGCGGGAGGGGGCCACCCTTCCTCACAGCGGACGCGTACATCATGTAGGTCGGTATACCGGCGCATATAACCGCTTACTAGCGCAATGAAATTCCGGTCTTCAGTCCGGTCCTAAAAATGCGGTTACCGGTAATAGGTCCCGGTCGGGAAATTCCGGTAAACCAACGCGGTCCGCGCTTTTAGACCGGCGAATTGCGGTATTTCGGTCCGCAGTGGGGAAGGGTGGCCCCCTCCCGCCGCGCCGGCCCGGGCAGGTTGACCCAAAATTTGTCTTTGATGAGCTGCTATTAACAAATGACTTTTGGCCAAACATTGCCAAGAGCTTAATTCCAGCCACCAGCTATACTGATGGCACATTGAAAAAATCAAGTATGTGTGGTGAGCACTGAGGTGTATTGAAAAGACATGCTATCGTCTGCCTATCATGTAACACCTTAGTGTGGACTTCGTGTGTCGGGTCCCTTTCCTGCAGTTACTTGTATGTATGTTGTAACTTATGAAATTGTGGTACATGCATGGACATATGTGTGTGTACGTGTTTGTGGCAAAGAAATGAAATATTTCGCACATCCTGTAGCTATTCAGTCTGGACCTAGGGTGTTCAGTCCTTCTCCTCCAGTTACGTGTATGTGTGTGGTGATGTATGGTAACTGTGTGTATTCATGGACATGTTAGTGTGTGTCTTTCTATGTGGTTGTGTGTCTATCACGATAGGATTATACTCGACTTTGATGGCTACCTATGTGTTGATGGAACATGTAATTAATTGAGTGTAATGAATAATCCGTATGTGATAAGTACTGAGGTATATGGCAAAAATGTCATCATTTGCATACACTCTAACGTCTGTCTGATGGTTTTTTGGTCAGTTATGTTTGTGTGTGATGACATATGGATTAGTGTGTGAGACCTAGTATGAGTATGGGAGTTACGATATTTGTCTGATGACCATGTGTGTACTCGTGATACTCGTGGTACGTGGGGCAAATATTACTGAATAGCAGAAAAGGCTTATGGTGTGGGATAGATCTGGTGCTGATCATGTGAACAGTTTTGTACATATTACCAACGATACTGACTGGCACAGAGGTCGGTAGTGTGAGTTAACTGATATGATGTTGATGTGAGGAGTTTGGTACTTGGAACACATGTTAATGATGATTTTTTTTTTTGTCAGTCTTGAGCCATGGGGGTTCTGCCCAACTTTTTTTTGCCATGATTGGGCTAGTTGTTGTGTTGAGCTCGCTGTAGGCATGGAAATATGCGTCTGTGTGCGTCTTTCTCTGTGTCTGTATGAGTAAGTATGGTGATACCTTCATTAAACTCGTCTATCTGGACGTATGAATTGCTGTTCCTCCCATATGTTTGTGCTTGTGTGGAGATGTATGGATTTGTGGGTGAGACCTAGTATTAATATGGAGGTTATGATATCTGTCTGATAGACAAGTATCTATTGTAACTCATGGTACCTGGGTCACATGTTACTAAATGACAGAAAGGGTTGTGGTGTGGGAGAGATGTGTCTGTGATTTCAAACTTCACACATCCTGTAACTCTTCATTTTGGATCTAGCATGTTGAGTCTCTTTCCTCCAGTTATGTGTGGTGATGAATGGAACTGTTTGAATGCATTGACATGTTAGTGTGTATGTATGTGTTTATGTGTGTCTTTCTATGATTTTTGGTCATTCATGGGTGTTCTGTTCCACTTTTTCGTTGCCATGATTGGGCTAGTTGTTGAGTCGAGATCGCTGTAGGCCTGGAAATGAACGTGTGTATGCGTCTCTATCTCTGTGTGTTTTTTTCGTAAATGTGGTGATACCTTGCTTGTGTGAGGTGACGTACAGATTTTTGGTTGAGACCTAGTATGAATATGGGAGTTATGATATCTGTCTGATGACCAGATGTCTACTGCTACTCGTGGTACCTGGGGTAAATGTTACTGAATGGCAGTAAAGGCTTAAGGTGTGGGATAGATGTGGTGGTGCTAATGTGAACAGTTTTGTACCTAGCACACATGATACTGGATGGTAGTGAGGTCTGTAGGGTGAAATAAATGAGATGATGTTGATGTGAAGAGTATGGTACCTGGAACATATGTTACTGATGATTTTTTGGTCAGTTATGAGCCATGGGGGTTCTACCTCACTTTTTCGTCGCCATGATTGGGCTGGTTGTTGTGTCTAGCTCGCTGTAGGCATGGATATATGTGTCTGTATGCGTAAATATGGTGTTACCTCCTATAAACACGTCTGTCTGGACGAATGATTTTGCTGTCCCTCCACTTATGTTTGTTTGTGCTAGTGTATCGAGATGTATGGATTTGTGGGCGAGATCTGATAGTCAAGTGTCTATTGTAACTCATGGTACCTGCGTCACTTTTTTACTGAATGGTAGAAAGGGTTGCGGTGTGTGAGAGACGTGTTGATGGTAAATATAATCAACTGGGGCGTGATGAACACTATTTATGGTATAAACACTTAGGTTTATGGTGAAAACATGCCATCTTTTGCACACCTTCTATCTCGCCAGGCTGATGATATGTAAGGAGACTTCTGTTTTTCAGCCAGTCATGAGGCAAGAGAGTACTACACCACTTTTTTGTTTCCATGATTGGTACCGGCAGTTGTGCTGAACTCTCTGTAGTCTTGGACATGTGTATCTGCGTCTCTCTTTGTGCATGTAAGTGTAAGTATTGTGATACCTGACTTAAACTCGTCTGTCTGACGATTTTTGTAACGATAGTTCTGCCCAATTAATCAGTGGTAACGACAATTCTGCCCCCACTTCATCGTTTCCATGATGCTTGCTGTTAGTTCTGTCGACCTCGCTGTATGTATGTACAAGTGTGTGCGTGTGTCTACTTCCTCTGTTAATTTGAGTCTAAAATATATGGTTATATTTTTTTTTGTTTTTGTTTTTTGTAACAGTTTAACGTCCCTTTTTAACAACGTGGTCTTTAGAGACGGGAAAGGATGGGGGCAAGGAATGGGAAGGAATTCGGCCATGGCCTTTTGAAGGAAGCATCCCGGCATTCACCTGGAGTGATTTGGGGAAACCATGGAAAACCGAAATCTGGATGCCCGGACGGGGATTCGAACCGCCGTCCTCCCGAATGCGAGGCCAGAACGCTATCCGTTACACCACCACGCTCGGTTATATGGTTATAGAATTATGCTCACCATCAACGTGTGCTTCTAACCATTGCTTCAGGGCTTAGGCAATCTCCCATTTGACTGTACTCTTTACAGTTTACTGCCGGTTGTGTTGGCATACGAATTGTGTTTCTCACGTTTTTCACTACATAAAAATCATTTAACAGAGAGGGTGATGAGGGAATGTACCAGAGAAGCGAAGGACTTGGATACAAACCCACAATCAGACCATTGTTTGTAAATAGTGTAGTATGGAGTCCACATTTTTAGTACATCAAATGCATGGTGCAAAATATGGCAGCTAGATTTATTAGTGTAAAATATTCAACAAGTGCCTTAATAAAGGAACTGGACTGGATGTCATTGGGAGATTGGAAGAGTGTCAGGGGCTGTATGTGGTGTATAATGCTGTTAGAATGGATATTGGAGGAATAATTCTGAGTGGTGTATGGAGCCTAAGTTGGCAATTACCACAATCTGGCATTAGACTTTAGATGATGAGGCCTGAGTGGATAAAATATCCAAACACCCACTTTGACCTAACAATTTACGACAATTCAAGCGTGGGTACTATCTTCGGCGCAATAGAACTAGTGTCTGCACCTATTGATACTTGTCGATGTGTGGGGGTCTTCTATGAAAATGTGGGTTATGATGTCTGTTTGATGACCAAGTTAGCTAAGGGCATTATGTCACTTTTATCGTGGTTAGTTGGATGAAGCATGCAATTATAAACAAATGTCACACTTGGCCCTGAATCCGAAGTTTGGCGTCAGATGGGAACATTTTAAACCGAATGGTGAACTCTCTTGGCATTTGATTGGTTGAAAAATATTGTCCTGGAGAATTTTCTTGGAAAACTGCAGTAGAACCACCTTAAGTGAACTTGGAATCCCTGCTACTGATTAGGAGAAGACTGTATGAGTTTTTGGTTTACTTTAACACACGAACAAAAGGTAACCCTGTCAGTAACTGTTCAGAGGTTGGATTGGGAATCATTGGAAACAGAATGAAGTTTGGGGAAGTGCTGGGCGTATGTTGGCGATGAGGCTAGGGTAGATCTTGGTGAAAGAATTAGGAATAGTGCACTGGATTTCTTCTATAAGTAAGTGGGTAAATTTTCTATATCTCCACCTTGGAAAATATCTAAACACCCACTTTGACCTAACAATTTACGACAGTTCAGGTGTGAGCACTATCTTAGGCGTAATAGAACCTATGGTGACGTTTTGGATACTTGTCGATGTGTGGGGATCTTCTATGAAAATGTATCTAGCCAAAATTCGTGAGCTATCATTAATGCTGTTAGCTATTAAATTGGTTCATAACGAATCCGATATGATGTGCAAAAGTATGTTTTCGGTATATGAATGAATTTTTAATTAGGAACACTATATAGAAAAAAGGGGGGGGGGATAGAGGACTATGATCAGACATTATAGGGTAAAGCCAGGGACTGAAAAGGCTGTCAAGGAATAAACTCACTGTAACTTCACTTTATCAGGTGTCATTGGAGATGTGTGAAATATTCTTTAATTCTTGGCCACTAAGTTTGGGGGGAATAACATATATGAAATATTGCTGTACTGTATAGCAATGTGACTGATTAATAGTATGTGCTTTGCTCTGTAATAACAAGGAGACATGGGAACAGAAATGTTTTGTAGGTAATATACGCTAATGTGGACTTCTTTTGTTTTTAGTAAAAAATAGTAATGGTTCACGCTTAATCAAACGCAAGTATATTTCACGACACAAAAGCGAAGAAAATATTTTACTGTGCTGAAATATTTGCACCTTGCTGTGTACAGAGTTTCGCAACCTGGGCAAACAGAACGCCGAGAATAACTCCATAGTTTCGAAATACTTGTCACATTGATATACCGATAATAGCAGACAGACAGCAGGCAGGAATACCTGAAATATTTCTCGTAAAAGCTTGGTGAAATGATGTGTGCCACGCCATCTTTCGGAAACCAGGATACTTTGCACCTCGGCAGTCGAATTTTTTTTAATGTATCTCTAACAATGTGGTCTTTAGAGACGGGAATGGGAATGAATTCGGTCATGGCCTTTTGAAGGTAGCATCCCGGCATTCACCTGGGGGAAACCATGGAAAACCCAAATCTGGATGCCCGGAAGGGGGATTCCCCGAATGCGAGGCAAGAACGCTAAATAATTTCATGAAATCAGGTACACATAGAATTCTTCCTCGGTTTTATATCTGGAGTATATGACGTTTTTTTTTCATATCGAACGTTAAAAGGAAAAATTTATCACCCACTTCTTTAGCTAGCTTGACATCTGTATCAAACAGTATACATCTGAGAGGAAGTGGATTCGTGACCATCATACTCGATTTCCCGATTAATGGATGAACTAATCGTCCATTGTCTACTTAAACCAATGGGTCCATTTTTTTTTTTAACGTCTCTCTAACAACGTGGTCTTTAGAGACGGGAAAGGAATTCGGCCATGGCCTTTTGAAGGTAGCATCCCCGGCATTCACTTGGAGTGATTTTGGGAAACCAGTGGATGCCCCGGAACCTCCGTCCTCCCGAATGCGAGGCAAGAACGCTAAATAATTTCATGAAAACAGGTACACATAGAATTTATATCTGGAGTTTATGACGCTTTTTTTCCCGTTAAAAGGATACATTTATGCTTTTCGAGGCGTGGAAATTACGTAACTTTGCGGCTTTTCCACAAAACACTTAAACACCGCGGCCGGACTCGAACCGGTGACCTAGCCCCAACACTGCCGAGGTCGTTTTAATGTGGACTTTTTTTGTTTTTAGTAAAATTGCAATGGTTCACGCTTAAGTACCGAAGAAAATATTTTACTGTGTGTCGATAGTAGCCAAGATGTTCAGTGCTTGCTTAACAGGATGCTAGGAATACATATTTCGTCACGCTTAGTAAACAGAGATAACAGCCGAGTGGGAATTGTACACATTTCGCAAAGCGCGCTGGAAATACTGCCACCGAACGCCATCTAGCCGCCACCAAATGAACTAGAAATTAAGCCCTTGGGAGATGGTGCCATCTGTGCGGCCGATCGGCGAACTAACATATGCGCAAGCCCGACAGCTGCCGCCATCTGTGCGACAGGTTGAGGAACTAACGTGTGACGTCATACGACCTTGGCCGCCATTGGTCCATTAGAATTTCCCGCCATCCAACTGTGACGTCACGCGGACGAGTGGAGTCTCTTCCGGGGCCGGCTTAAGATCTTTTGTCCCAGGGTCGCCTTAGTATACCTACTAACGTCCACTACAGAATGATCGGACACTTACCATTACGAGGGAAAAAGATGCTCCTAAAAGTTCTAAACAATGTCTGGAATAAAAGACAACAGATTGCAGGATTAAAAATTTCGAGAATCATCCCGATCCTGAAGCCGGGTAAAAACCCGTCAATAGCCACATCCTACAGGCCCATAGCACTATTGCCATGCCCATATAAACAACTGGAGAGGATGGTGAAGAATAGGATCGAATGGTTTGCCGAACACAATGACCTTCTGCCAGACCACCAGTGGGCGTACAGACGCGGTAGAGGCAGCAATGACCTACTAGTAAGACTTGTCACAGACATCCAATCCAGCCTAAGTAGAAACCGATATCTCATAGCCCTCTATACTGACATCAATAGCGCCTATGACAATGTCAACCTCGAGCTACTGGCGGGGAAGATGCAGAACATGGGCTTCTCCGCAACCTTTACTTACAACCTAATATCAATGCTGCAGGACAGAATACTGATAATTAAACACAAAGGAGTTACAATAGGACCGCGACACACGAGCCAGGGTCTGCCGCAAGGATCGATTCTATCACCGATCCTCTTCAATATATACACGTATGACCTGGCCAAAATACTACCCAGGGGAGTGTACATACTACAATATGCAGATGACATATGCATATACGCAGAAGGCGAAACGCTGACGGAATGCATAAAATTGCTTAGTACAGCGATGGAAAGATTAAACAAATGGTTGCAAGATAATGGGATGCAGATTGCACCAGAAAAATCAGCAGTAGTAATATACACGAGACACCGATTACAACAAATGGAATCTGTACGACTTGGGCCATACCTATTTCCAAACAAAAAGGTAATAAAATACTTGGGCATGCAAATAGACGCCAAACTTAGCTGGGGTCCACATATAACATACATGATAGACAAATGTGAGAAGGCTATCAATCTGCTGCGTGCAACAAGTGGCTGCTGGTGGGGAGCTGACCCGAAAATACTCTTACTCCTCTACAGAGCTTTGGTGCGTCCGATAATTGACTATGGGTGCCTCTGTTATAGCT
>JARYHS010012076.1:0-17028 GCA_031002005.1 Vandiemenella viatica
TTGCATCAAGCCAGTCGAAAAAGTGATGACAGAAGAAAAAGTGACTCTGGACTAATCGCATTAGATTCAAATACGGTTGTAGTTTGTTGCACGAATCTTCGGTGAGCATTTCGACTGCGAGGGCAACTTTAAATTCTTTCAACACTTTTGGTAAATTATTCAGCAATTCTCTTATTCCAATCCCTGACACCCTTACCTAAAAAGAGAATCTTCCCACACCCTTGTGCCTGAAATCGAGTGCCAGCTTGTGGTCATGGTCATCTTTTCCCTTCCATGCATTACTTTAAATTCTTCCACCAATATCTTTCCATGTCACAGCACCAATATACGCCTTGTACACTTCCCTGACTGTCTTCACCCTCCTCCTGTCTTCCAATGAATCCCATTCCAGCTCTTTTATCATATCTGTTACTGATTGCGTTCTGCGGTAATTTCCAGAGAGAAATCTAGCAACCCTTCTTTGCACCCTCTCCAACTCCTGTATTTGATACTCAAAATGTGGGTCCCATACTACACTACCATATTTAAACGACGATCTGACCAAAGTTTTCTAAAACTGTATCAAAGGGATACTGTGGAAGAATTAAGTTGGTCACTTTTTTTATTATTTCCCTACATTCGCAACGACACATCATAATGAATGCTCGCTTTTTCTACTCCTGGAATATTACTCGTGAATATTCGCGCATTAGTTGCTGCTTACATGGCGTTCAACGAAAGAGATAGGCAGAGATATAAACTGTAGACTGCTCCCCTTTAACAGATTTTTATTTTTTTTAATTTTTATTTTGTTGGCCTTTGGTCGTGACGACCATACAGCCATCTTCTGGTTTTACAATTCTTATATACATTTCAGGCTTGTTATCTTTACTTCCTTTTACAGCGTGATGCTAAAGTTACATAAATCTTTGTATGTTGACACATGTCTGTAGTTGTGTTTTACATTTATATAATGTTTAAACTATAATTATTAACTAGATGGCTCTTAATTATATTACCCCGAATATCTATATTAATGCAGATTGAACTTTTATTTATAATAGGAAATATGCTTCCTCTCTTATTGTTATATTTAATACAGTTTAGACATTTTTAAACGAGGTTTGATTGTATATAGTTATTTACATAACAGTGAGGAGCTTAATTCGGTTGATACAGAGAATACACAAGGGTGGTAGTTTAGTGTAAACTTTGTTTGGATTGGATTTACCATGTTTTCCGCTAATTTTACAATTATTGTTTGTCTTGTTTCTTTTGTGATGAATATATTGATGTGAGGCTCTTGCATTGTAAATATCCTTATATTACACACTCATATGAGCTAACCGTCCTTATGGTTGCTTGCTACGTTTTATACATTAAAATTTAATGTTTGGTTCACTAAGGAAAATCGCAATCGCCTTGTAAACGTCTTGTCGTTTAAAATTGAGCAGAACAGGTACGGAGACGGGAAGGGGAATTTTAATCTTTACTAGACTTGTGTATAGGTTTTTAGTGGGTGACAGGTTGCGGCTGCAGGCCAGGACTATGTGATTTATATCTGATATCTCTCCTTAACAGTGAGTGAGTCGTCTTTTAGCTGAGTCTTGCTTGCTGCGGCGTGTTTAGCGTTGTGTTGCAGGGCTCGGCTGGCCATGTTGTAAGCCGGCCGCAGCAAGCCTGCTGTGGGGTCGAGGGTTGCGGTGAATCGATTGGGGTGTCGACCCGGGGGGGATGCTGATAGCGGTTGCCACGGGACGGATAAAGAAACGCCAGAGCCCGGCTAACCGGCAGAGTAGTGGCAGCGAAGCAGTGTACCACCACAGTACAGTACGCCTGCTGGAAGAGCCCTTGTTTTTTTCCCAAGGCTAATACTGTGTTGTCGTGAGTGTCCTATGCTATTTCAGATTGCTACCGTAAATGGCAGCTTAAACTTAATTGCAAAAAGTGCAACGCAATGCGAATAGGCAACAAAAAGAATCAGTTTGCTCACGAGTACAAAGTAAACAATTTAGTTGTTGATACGGTTGTTTCCCTGACGTATCAGGGGGCAATAGTACAAAGCAACATGAATTGGGACTTGCACATAACTTCCGTCGTAGGCAAAGCTAATTCTAAATTGCGATTCATAGGTCGTATTCTGAGGAATTGTAACGCTCATACAAAGGAAACAGCGTATAAAACACTAGTGCGTCCGCATCTGGATTACTGTTGTGGAGTTTGGGATCCGTATCGCAAGGGCCTGATTGACTCAGTGGAGAGGGTGCAGAGGAGAGCCGCTCGATTCGTGACTGGTTGCTACAGCCCTTATGAAAGCGTCACAGAATAGATTCATAGATTGTGCTGGGTTCGTTTGGAAGACAGACGACGTCATTTGTGTTTGAATGTATTGGAGAATATGCGAAATTCTATGACCTACGAGTGCAGTGAGATACTTCATCCGCCAACCTATTGGGTCGCAATGACTGGAGGGATAAGATTCGAGAAATAAGATGCCGTACTGATGTTGTTATGTATTCTTTCTTCCCTCGCGCTATTCGGGATTGGAATGCGCGGGTTTAGGATTGGTGCTTAGCACCCTCTGCCACCCACAATGTTTGTGAATTGCAGAGTATGGATGTGGATGTGGACCTATCAAGCACTAGCGATGCTTCCGACATGGTCCGCGGGGGTCTGATACCTGTGCTGTTAGAGCACGGAGAAACTATCATGGACATGTTGGCTGGTGGCAAAATGTGCAGCGGAACTCTTTGTAAGTGAAAATTTCTACAGGCGTGTTAGCCGATGTTTAGACTACGGTAAATCTATGAGTGCGCCTACTCCCGTCACAAACATGCTATGACGTGTGTTGAGCGTATGGTGCGCGCTCGACGCGTCACCAACATGCTGCTGTTGACAGTATATCTGTAGCTACAAGTATGACGCGTTGCGATAGGACAGTAACGATACATCATACTTCTATCTACATTTATTTACTTATTTATTCGTTGAGGCCAACTAGGACCACGTTAAGCCTTTGCACAATTGGCAGCGAGTTTCATCTTCTTTTGGGCCCAGTAGTCTTTCATTCGTTTCGACTGCGCCTGTTTGCGCTCCTCTGTCCATAGTGTACCGCGTCTTCTGTTGGAGTGTTCGTCTCGGCTTGTCCCACTTGTCATTAACTTCTTCCGAAATATATCTCCGTTTAAAGCATCTTCTGGTTCTAGCCCCATCAAATGGAGATCTTCTTTAATATTTACGAACCAGGGCATTACAGTTTTGGGTCTGGAATCAAATAAATTAAAGATTCTTTTTGTTAATCTGTTCTCCTCCATCCGTTTCAGGTGGCAATACAATCGAGCCCGTCTTTTGTGGATTGTTTCTGTGATTTTCTCTATTTTGCTGTAGACTTCTTTGTTGGATCTCTTTTGATGGACGCCATTCTTGAAGTTGGAACCCAGATTTCTTTCTAATAATTTTTCTCTCTTTTTTCTCCAGTTCTCCCAGAAGTCCTTTATCGCCATTCAGGATCAAGGTTTCAGTTCCATACAAAACTACTGGTTTCAGAACTGTTTCATAATGACGTAGCCTACTTTAGTATTTTATGAAACACATTTTTTATTGTAGACCTCTCGCGAAGTTTGGTAGGCTATTTCTAGTTTGCGAATCCTTTCCCGAATAGCTTCTTTGTCCAATCCATTTTTCATTATGATATCAGCAAGGTACTTAAATTTTTCCACTTGATTAATGTCCCCGTATTTGGTTTGAAGTTTCGGTGGAGCATCCTTGATGTTAGTCATTAATTTCGTTTTATCAAAAGATATCTGTAAACTGGATTGTTCAGATATTTCCTTCAGCAAATCAATTTGGATCCTAGCAGTTTCTAAGTCATCTGATACGATTGTGATGTCATCGGCAAAAGCCAGTGTGTTTATTGTGATCCCTTTAGATTTAGTTCCTATTCTTGATGGGCTGTAGTCAATTTCCTTTAATTTCGCTCGCCAGTTCGGAATCAACTTTTCGAGAACACAGTTAAAAAGTAGTGGAGACAGACCGTCACCTTGCCTGACTCCAGTTGTGACTTCAAAAGGATCTCAAAGACATTCTAAAAATGTAAATTTTAATTTTGTGTTTTTTCGGTGTGGATCTAATTATAGCCAATAACTTTAGGTCAACTCCAAATCCATTAAGGATGTTCAAAAGCACTTCACGATCTATCGAATCATAAAATTCTATCTAATATATAAAAATTAATTTTTTAAATCCGATTTTGGTAGATCTTTGCACATATTTTAAAACAAATCGAAAAATACTGTTTTAGTTTGATTTACAAAAACCTAAACCCTCTCCTCCTTTCCACCGTCGCCCTAATTTCTGTCAACGTTGATCATACAAACCCACACCTAGCACGTGTATACATTAAAACATGGCGGTCTGGTAGCTCAACGGTTCAGGCGCTTACTTCCGAAAGTTCTGTCTCCAGTCGCTGGTTCAAATCCCGTGGTGATCAGTAATTATTAGGAGCAGTATTTGATTAATGAGCAGTTTAACGTTGAATCAGAATCCGCGTTAAACTGCAGACCCCTGAGGAAAGCAATTGTCCTTCCTGCCTCTGACACAACAGCTTGGTACATCTCCTTCGGGAAGATTCAACCAAACTTCAGGTTGTGGACTAAGTTAGATTTTTAGATTTTGAAGTGAAAACTAGGCGCGTTGGGAGCTTTTTGGATGGGTAAATCTAATGAATTCGCGTCACCGACATGCGGATGTTAACAGTAAATCTGTTGAGGTCTGCTGGCTCAGTGGTTAAGGTGTCTGACTGACCAACGAAAGGTCCCCGGTTCGAATCCCTGTCTCGGCGGGGATTTTGATATACCCGTAACCAGACCTTCACCTCTGGCACAGCTTGCTGTGTAATGTGAAGTACTCCAGAACAATTCCGTGGTTCGGATTCCACGTTAACTTTAGGTCTCCTGTACCTGGTTGCACAACCGAGTTAGGTTACGGTGGCTAAGACAGGGGCGGAATACGCAGCCAATAGAAACCTTGTCACCAGGTAATTACGACCACATGCAATTATTATTATTTAGTATATCTGTAGGTCCCCCTGTACCGGTAGCACTACCGGGTTAGGTCAAGGCGGCTAAGACAGGAGCGGAATGCGCAGCCAATAGAAACCCTGTCACCAGGTCATTACGACCACACGGAATTATTATTATTTAGTGTGTGTGTAGATACAAGCATGGCGTGCAGCGCGTATGGTATTCATGGCTTTAAGTTTTCGCTTTTGTTGGCAGTCCACATAGACTGTTTAATCTTTTTCACCATTTTCATGCTTTTGTTCCTCTTTGTAAATTTAGATGCAGGCAAATGTTTTAAACAAATTTCTGCGCATCATTTCTTTTTACCTCCCTTGAAACCGCCACTAACTAGGAAAAGGTTCAAAACTCTTCACTTGTTGGAGAGAATGTTGAGGGGATGTACGGGAGAAGTAATTAAACTGGGATACAGAACTTTGGGCAGACCATTGCTAGAATATGTTGCTGTAGTATGGGACCCACATTTCTGGCATCAAATACAGGACTTGGAGAGAGTGCAAAGATGGGCTGCTAGATTTGTTTCTGGAAATTAAAGTAGGACACATAAAGTAACGAATATGATTAAAAAAAGCCGGAATGGGATTCATTGATAACAGGAAGAAAGTGTAGAGAGTCATGGGATTGTTATAATGGTGTTGAAGCGTGGAAAGATATTGCTGTAAGAATGAAAAGTAATGCGTGGATCGGAAAAGATGACCATGACCACAAGCTGGCACTCGATTTCAGGCACAAGGGTGTAGGAAGATTTCCTTTTTTTAGGTGAAGGTGTCTGGGATTGGAATAACTTACCAAGAGAATTCCTTGATCTTCGCCCTGAGGTTGAGTCTTGTAGGAATCCCTTGGATATATCAGGGGTGCACTACACACGGGAATCGGCTACACGGGTGGCAGGGGCCGTGTGGAGTGCATTGGGGGGTTTTTTAGGCTAAGGGAAGATGACCCTGAGGAAGAAATTCAGTTGCGGACAACCAAGATAAATTCAGCACCGCATGTTAGGAGTAGCTTAAAAGAATCCCGAACTTTAAAAGTTCTAGTAGTTAACTACAGAAGTGTTTGCAATAAACAGCCTGAACTCGAAAAAGTTATTAGTAGTACAGATGCTGATATCGTAATAGGCACAGAAAGTTGGTTAAAAACCGGATATAAGTTCCGCCGAAATTTTTAATAGTAACATGAACATTTTCCGTAAGGAGGTGGTGTATTTATAGCTGTTACTAAGTACCTCCCATGTAGCGAAATAGATGTCCATACTGTCTGCGAAATCATATGGATCAAGCTCAACGTAGCTAGGACAAAACTTGTGATAGGCTCGTTCTATCGTCCACCCGATGCAAGCGTAAAATATTGCCGAGGCCTTGAGAAATATTGTAAATAATATAGCACGGCAATTTCCGGACCATACAATAATGCTAGGAGGTGACTTTAACTTGCCTGATATCGACTGGACTAATTACGTTCACGTTACTGGGGGCAGGGATAAAGCAGCTTGCGAAATCATTCTAGACCTCTTCTCAGATCACCATCTTGAACAGCTCGTAACTGAACCAACGCGTTGCCTCAACGGTAACGAAAATATTTTAGATATAGTTGTTACAAATAGGCCCGAACTATTCACGGATATTTCTACCACCGCAGGAATAAGTGAACACAAAGCTGTAATTGCTACAGTAAAACTAACAACCACGCACAGAAAGAGAAAAGAGAGGATCGTTTACAGATTCGAAAAGGCTTCAAAAGAGTGTTTTAGAGCGTATTTGAGGCATAATTACCGAACCTTCTTGGTAGCAGGAGGCACCGTTGAAGAGAGGTGGCATCGATTCCTACATATACTCGGGGAAGATATGAACTTGCATATACCGAAACGGACAATCAGGGAAGAGAACGATCCCCCATGGTACACACGGGAGGTTAAAAGGTTACTCAAGAAGCAAAGGAAGATACATGCACGATCAAAAAGGACGATGCATCGGACTGATTTAGATAAGTTAGAGGAGATAAGGGACGTGTTAAGAATGCGATGCGTGAGACATTTAAGGACTTTCGTGAAAGTTCTCTCTCTAAGAGCCTCACTGAAAACCCTAAGAAATTTTGGTCGTATGTAAAAAAAGTTAGTTGTAGTGGGAACAATAAGCCAGTTCTAATAAAAGACGGACGGGAGGTTGAAGACAGCCGCGACAAGGCTACCTTATTTAACACCGAATTCAAAAATTCATTCACGCAAGAAAACTTGGAAAACATCCCCACTTTACCACATCGTGTGGAATTAGAGATGGATCCGATAGAAATTGATAGCGTAGGAATTGTAAAGCAATTAAAACTCCTGATGTGGGGTAAAGCGCCGGGTCCAGATGATATACCGCTAAGAGTATTTTCTGAATACGCGGAGGATATTGAACCATTTCTGTCAGATATATTCCGTAAATCACTAGAAGAGAGAAAAGTACCTTCTAGCTGGAAAATAGCCCAGGTAATTCCCGTTTTTATGAAAGGAAATCGGAGTGATCCTAGGAATTATCGACCCATATCTCTAACATCGGTCTGCAGCAGAATTCTGGAATATGTCATATGCTCGAACATTATGAAGTTTCTAGATGAGAACGAGTTATTTTCATCATGTCAACACGGATTTTGGAAGAAGAGATCTTGTGAAATACAATTGGCCCTATTTTCCCACGACATAATGAAAGTTATCGATGCAGGTTCGCAAATTGATGCAGTTTTTTTTTTATTTTCAGAAAGCTTTTGATTCTGTGCCACACAACCGACTCTTAGCGAAGATTCGAGCTTACGGTATTTCGGCTCAGATTTGCAAGTGGATACGTGATTTTCTAACTGGTCGATCACAGTATGTCGTTGTTGATGGGGAAGCCTCTTCTAAGATAAATGTCACTTCGGGCGTTCCTCAAGGAAGTGTAATAGGTCCACTTCTTTTCTTAATATTTATAAATGATCTAGGTGACAACGTCAAATGCTGGTTGCGATTGTTTGCTGACGATGCGGTTATGTATAGGGAAATAAGGTGCTCCGACGATTGCTTAGAAATTCAGCGTGATTTGGATGCTATTTTCGACTGGTGCCGTAAATGGCAGCTTATACTTAATTGCAAAAAGTGCAAGGCAATGCGGATAAGTAACAAGAAGAATCAGTTTGTTCACGAGTACAAATAAACAATTCACCTGTTAACACGGTTGATTCCGTGAAGTATCTGGGGGTGATAGTACAAAGCAACATGAAACGGGACATGCACATAACTTCCGTCGTAGGCAAGGCAAATTCTAAATTGCGATTCATAGGTCGTATTTTGAGGAATTGTAATGCTCAACCAAACGAGATAGCGTATAAAACGCATCTGGATTACTGTTGTGGGGTTTGGGATCCGTATCGCAAGGTTCTGATTGACTGAGTTGAGAGGGTGCAGAGGAGAGCCGCTAGATTCGTGACTTGTTGTTACAGCCCTTATGAAAGCGTCACAGAATTGATACATAGATTGGGCTGGGATAGTTTGGAAGACAGACGACGTAGTTTGCGTTCGAATTTATTGGAGAATATGCGAAAAAAATTAAATTTCGAGTGCAATGAAATACTTCTTCCGCCAACCTATTTAGGTCGCAATGACCGGAGGGATAAGATTAGAGAAATAAGATGCCGTACTGATACTTATATGTATTCCTTCTTTCCTCGCACTATTCGGGATTGGAATGGGCGGGTTTAGGATTGGTGCTTAGCACCCTCTGCTACCCACAATGTTTGTGATTTGCAGAGTATGAATGTAGATGTAGATGTAGAATTAATGAATAATTTACCAAAAAGTTTAAAACAATTTAAAGTTTAAATTTGTAGAGGGCAATAGTAGGTGGGTACAGCAAAGGAGGGAAATGGGTGTGTAGGGAAATTGCGACTGGATTATGAGCTCCATTGCAATTAAAGTTAAATTAAATTAAGTGTATGGTCATGGATGCCCCACAGACATATTTCTGTACTGTTGACAAAGCCTCTGTTTTGCTTGTGTTATGTAAACTGTGATATAAAGCAGCTGATTCAATATCGAAGTCCTTATATTGCAGTTTGTAATTGCACCGCACATTCGGCAAATGTTTCGATTGACAGAACACCGGTTAGATTCCGTTATGCAACAACTAAGCTAGCGGACATTTTCTGAATTTCTCAACCCGTGATCGACACATCGAAACATCATATGACATAACCTACCACTGCGCACAGTTTCGTTGAAATTATTATTATTGTTTGCTATATCGGTGCAGTCAAATACAAAACGTTCATAAATTTCTGTTCTGGTCTCATGGTATCGTGGTATCATGGACGAAGCATGTGCACTAAATTGTATAAAAGTATCCTAAAAGTCAATTGACGACATTATCCGTGACTATGTGCAATTTCACTGAAATCATTTTTTTTTTTTTTTTTTTTTTTTTTTTTTTTTTTTTTTTTTTTTTTTTTTTGGGTGAGGCACGTGAACGTAGATAAAGATCACGAATTTTACAGTTATCAATGCGATACTTTTCAACTACTTTTTTTAAAATAAAGTTTAATGTAGAAACAAATAGAGACAAATTTAACACTCCAATAATAATTTTAAAAAAATTGGTAATTAGATGGTTCGGGGAAATGATATCTCCATCGCAATTAAAAATTAACAATAACAATAGTCTTTTCTCCTGTGTTACCGTATGGTAGAGGCGTCGTTTAAGAAGGTAGTTCCTTTTTAATGTGACGCGGTATGGCTACCATTGACGCGGAATGACTGGCATTCAGAACAAGTCACGCAATTGCTGAATACAGCAGCCAAGGAACTAGTCTACCACCGCCACTAAAATTCGTTTAGCTGCTCTTCTTTTTTTGCATTATTAAACTCATTTTCACTTCGTAAAATAAAGTTTATTTCTTTAGAAGTGTTTCAGTCATTAAAATTTATTCCTTTTGGCGAGATTTCAGCGTTTTTGTCTTTTTGTCCAGATGCATGCTGGGAGCTGGCCGACAGCGGTTTGGTTGGAATGCACGCTCGCGTCCGCCATTACTGCTAAAGCCTGCGTAAAAGATTTATTTTTAAAAAACATTTTATTTTAAAATAAAGCCCCTAGTTGCCGGTGACTGCTCAAAACGTAAGTCGTCCCATATACTTGTAAGGCAATAACGTTTAATTAATTATTATTAAATAGGTTAGCCGCTAAACCCGTCAAAAATGACGGGTGAAAATAATATTAATTTCTCCGCAGTTGCCTAAATAAATAGAATTGTTGTTATATAATGCTCTTAACCTTATATTATAATTTGTACATATTTCGGTTGTACTTTACACAGCGATATAAACGGAAGTTCTACTGAATGATCTCAGAATTAGGAAACCAATTAAATTAAAAATAAATTAGGAATCCTAAATCCATATGCTATAGCGCGTATTATTGGTTTTATTACTGGTCCAGGTCTCATTCAGCACGATAAATACGGAATTACTTCCATCCGTATACAAATACTGTATTTTCAGTAACTCGGAGCTTATTAAAGCAGACTGAATTATTTATAAAACTAAATTCAACGTGATTTAGCCTTCAAAAATTTGTGTCAGTTGTCTGGTCCTATCTGCATTTCTACACAACCACAACTTTTACCCATATTGCTGTTCAATATTCATAGATGCTATTAAATGCGTACGAATACATTCATTGCACTCCGATCTAAATTTGACCCGCTAGAAATATTTACATATGTCTCATATAGCGAGATCAGTAATAAAATCGACTAGTAATTAATATATTAATTTATACGCAGTACATACTTTTATTTCAGTGTTTATGCAAATCATTTCTTCGATTATATTACAACAGTGACTTAAAATATCTACATAGGATATAATTATCTTGCAAGCCCGTCATAAATGACGTGTTGAATGCAGTATTTTAGCAATTCCTTTCTTCACTGACTAAGTACAATTTTCACCGAATAACGTTCACTATATTGAAAAAACAATTAATGCAGATATTTGTTAACTTACTGCAACAACGGTATCGCTGTCTAGAGTGTATAAGAAAAATCCACATCGAACGAATTTTAACTAAGAAAAAGCAGCTAATAATTAATACGTCGATTTCAACGGAACAGATACTTTTCTTTTAGCGTGATGGCAGCTCGTTTACTCGTGGATGCTCAGCTAATTAGAACTGTTACTAAATAACGAGGATAACCTAGAACATGCCTGGTCTTTCTAAGCTGAGCAGGGAAAGCGAAAAGCGTAACGTCATAACGCGTCTTCATTGAGTGACGTCACCTCGTGGTGACCAAGACTGGCATTTTACAGATATAGACAGCGGCAACATAACAGTTATTTGTTTGCTTATTGCCATAAACGTTTCACCTCTCATCGAGGCATTATCAGCGACGGATCTACGTTTATATTTACACTTAATTTACAATTTATTAAAACATGTTTCACTTAATCGTAAATTGTAACATTTGCTGGCTGTTTATTACGAAATATATATGTTAGTGTCATTAGGATGGGTGGCAACACATCTGTTCTTTGCCTCAAAGCGAGGTTCACTTAGAGCCATCTATCATTTGTCTGCGGCGGCCATCTTGTTCAGTGCTGTTACGGTCGTGTTGATAGGGCCAGTTTGGAAAGTTTCGTGAACAGGAAAAGTTTCTCATAGTCTCTTTTCAACTCGTGTGTGGGGCGTGAGAGTGTATGATTAGTAGACTTTGTGTTGATGTTTACTATGCCAGCATTAATAATACCACTGTAAGAAACAGTAAAGTAATAAACAGCAACCAAATTGTACCATTTTAGGATTACTAAAAAATGTTTTAATAAGTTGTCAACTTTTGGGTAAATTTCAACGCAGGCTTGTCGCTGATGATTCCTCGATGAGAGGCGAAACGCGTACGGCGACATACAAATGCACTGGCATTATTATTAATAATTAAATTACAAAGCACCTAAGCATTTGAAATGTGGTGCTACAGAAGAATGCTGAAAATTAAGTGGACAGACAAAGTAAGAAATGAACGAGTTTAGAAAATGAGGGGTGAGAAAAGAAGTTTATGGAAGAAGCTTACAGGAAGAAGAGACAGGCTGGTAGATCATATTTTGAGACATTCTGGATTGGTTAATTTGTTAGTGGAGGGAACAGTCGAAGGTAAGAGCTGTAGAGGAAGACAGATATTAGAATATATGAAGCAGATAATTGAAGACGTGGGTTGTAAGGGGTATGTAGAAATGAAGAGGATAGGAAGGGATGGAGGATTGCATCAAACCAGTTGAAAGACTGACGACAGCAAAAAATTAAGGAATATGTAGATTGATTGTTTGCAAGCTGTCTCCTGTGTTCGGTATTTTTCTACAGAGCACCATACATAAAGTTTAAAACGTTGATTTTTTAACCCAGTACGCGATTTTTGTTTTAAGTATTTTAATTACGGAGAGATTTGTGGCATTGGCTTGGCTTACCTTTTAAAGGCGCAACGTGCATTGAGTATTCTACAGGTGAGCCATTTTCAGCCAATCCAAATTAAATTAAAACCAATGAGCAGTGCTTAAGTAAAGACGTAGACGCGAAACATATTTTAAATTATTTTAATTTGTTTCAGTATATTGTTTCATTGTAATAGAATAAGTTTAGAAATAACATCATTTACTATTCACCGATGATCAATTCTTTGTTGCACAAGATACAAATCACATAAAAACCTGCTAACAATACAATATATAAAAAATTTGGCCTGAAGATTAACCATTAAAAAAAAAAAAAAGAAATACCCTGACTACCTTACGAATGATCTGGATGAATTGTACATTGAAGCAATACCAAAAAAGGTAAATTATCATTGCTAGTTGGGTTCAATTTTAGAAAGAGAGGGAAAATTAAACTCGTAAATTTCTAATGGCCGTAAAGTAATCGGGATGTTAAATTCAATTCTACGGAGTAAGAATGTTATTAATAGAACAAAATGAATTATATTTAAGTCATAATTGGAAAGTAAAGTCTTATATTGCTCAGAAACCTGAACAATCAACCAAAAACTTATTATGAAATTGAAAGCATTAGAAATGGATTTCTGGAGAATATCAGCAAGAAGAAAAGAAAAAAATAAGGAATACTGAAATAATTAGGCTAATTGAAGTGAAAGAAGATGATTATTGTTAAGTATTTGTCTGTATGAAATAACTACTCCAAGATAATCACTTTCCTCTTCTTTATTTTTCCCGTAATAGAGAAGCTCAGGAAACTACGTCTCCCAGAAAGATACATACGTGGAATTTACAATCTTCTCCATTGCAGAACTGTCTATGTTCGTCAGCAAGACAACTCTCTTTATGGACCACGCGTCGTCTCAGAGGGATTACCACAAGGGGCAATCCTTAGCCCCATCCTGTTCACCATCTTTACAGCGGATTTAGAAAACTTATTTAACCCATCAATAAAGGTGCTGCAATTCGCAGATGACGTGTGCATATACACTTGGTCTCCCTCCCAGGGGATTAATTTCTGGAGATTGAATGAAGCAGCAAAGAAACTGCACGAGTGGTTACTACAACTAGGATTATCTGTATCACCATCGAAATCATCAGTTGTGATCTTCTCCCGTAAACAAAACATATTCCGAGAGACAGAGATACACTTGGGTCCATATATCTTCCCGGTTCGAGCATCGGTCAGGCATCTAGGTTTATATATGGACAGTAAACTCACTTGGAAAGGCCATATAGACCACATTATAGCCAAAACGGAACACCACTTTAATGTTCTAAGATCCGTTACACGCATCTGGTGGGGAGCCGATCCAGTCATCCTGCTCAACTTATATAGAGCAATAATTCGACCCATCTTAGATTATGGAAGCTCCTTTTTGGAAATGCTCCTAAGTATACCTTAAGTAAATTGGACACAGTACAACATAGAGCTATCAGATTATGCTTGGGTGCTATGAAATCCACCCCAACAAATGCCTTGCTAGTAGAAGCGAGGGAAATGCCTCTAGACATACGCCGCCAGCTCCTATCGAAACAATATTTAATGAGACGTGCGTCCATAACAAATCATCCTGTGATTCAGAAGGTCATCGAATACACAAAAACATTGGACAGAAGAGGTATACTCACCAGTCTCAGAAAGCCCATGTTAGTGCAAAGTCTTACCAAAATTAATCATCTGATACCGTTAATAATTCAAAATGACCTATTACCTATCTTCTCATTTCATTATAATCTCCTCAGATTCAAACCACATATATATTACTTACCAGATTGGATTATAAGAAGTGACTCTGCAAGTTCAATGACGGATAGTTTTATAAGTCTAATTTGGCCGGATTTTATACAAATCTATACGGATGGTTCCAAAACCTCAGATGGAGTTGGCTGCGCCTATTTCTGCCCATCCTCACATGAGTCAAAGAAGGTTCGCCTCCCAGGTGAAACAACTACATATACAGCAGAGGCAATAGCAATTAGAGAGGCCATAAAACACGGTACTGAACGTTATGATAAAATTCTTATCCTATCGGACTCAAAAAGTGTGGCTCAAAAACTGGAAAACCCCAAACGGCAGATTGGCCTGAACAAGATATTAACAGAAATACTAAACATGATGTATTTAGCCTCCACAGAAAAGAAAGAGATCCACCTACTATGGATAAAGGGACACGCACGCATTCAACACAATGAAACGGTCGACCAGTTAGCTAAGGAAAGTACAGTAGAAGGGGAGACGCAGCTCATCCAGCTTCCTCATACAGACCTCACACCAATTATCAAGAAAGAGTCCTTTCGCGCCTGGTCAGAATCATGGGCTATCACACAATCCTACAGAGGAAGATACTACTCTCAAATACAACCCCACATCCCACCCAAAGCCTGGTTCGTATCCTCCAAATTGGGAAAAAGACACAAAACGTCAATCATACGTATGAGATTGGGACACGGGTGCTACCCTAGCCATCTATACAAAATCGGAATTTTACATTCCCCATTCTGTCCGGAAGAACAAGAAGAGGTTGCCGACATTAACCACATCATCCTCGCATGCGTCCGCTATTGGGTACATCAAAACAAACTATACAAAAATCTTGTTAAGCTTAATATACCTCTGCCTACTTCGGTAACTGATTTGCTGAGGACTGAGCGACAGGATGTTTATCGGGCAATAGCCCGATACTTAAGTGAAGCCAATATTAGCTTGTGATTGTTAAAATATATCACAAACCATCAACTAAGTAAGGTTAGTGCAAAATAAGAAGTATTAATAGGGAAAATTACGAATGTAATAGTTATTCACTATGATTCTCACCTACAAATTGTCTAAAGAAATAACTGTTCTAAATACAAGCTGTAAGATAGGAGGAAAATAATTTTAATTTAGTTCATTTTAAAAAGCAATTCTTTTGTAAACTCATATGTTAATTTATTTAAGAATTACTCTGTTATGTAAAAATAGTTATCAACTAAGACACCCTTTTACAATTTTACGCTAAAACAAATATTTTATTTTATTATAATTAGATAATTAAAAACAAAAATTGTAGTGGAGGAGGATTCCATATTTAACCATGTTCACTTTACAAATTTCCCTCCTGTTCAAGATTGTACGTTAAATTATCTAAGAATACCAGTTACCTAGAACAAAACTGTGGAAACAAAGTTTGAGTATGATAAAACTAGTTGACATGTATCAATTTCAAAAGTTAAATGCAACACAAAGAGACCTGTAATGTAATAAGATGTACAGAAAATAACATTTATTCATATATCATAGATAAGTATGTAGAACAACTGTAATGTAAAAAGATGTACAGAAAATAACATATAAGCATGTATCATAGATAAGTATGTAGAACAACTGTATACATTTGATGCTGGCCATATGGTCATCACGACCGAAGGCCAAATAAACAAAAAAAAAAAAAAAACTTTCCCTCGCACCATAATAAAGGAATCAGTCTTTAGTTGATTTGTTGAAATTAAACACTCAGTGAAGTCCACACACAAAAAAGCGAAGTGAATTTACTAGCATGAACGTGTTTACGATTTACGATAGCTCATTGTATACAATCTTTGCTGTCAGAAAGCAATAATTCTGAATTTTTGTTTTCAATTTTGTTTTCGGTAGTTACTATAAAAATATTGTTTTTATAGGAATTAAATAATTTTGGCGGAAACTGCACGACTTTCGATACCTGCCAGAAACTGGAACTATCCTGTTCAAATTTACATCAGTCTCTTCGTCAACATGTCCTCTTCACGTTTTGCGGTCGTACATTCTGGAAAAGTCGCCAGGAATTTAATTAAAAATGCCGAAATATGACATGACGCATAACAGTTACATGCCGCCAACGTTGAAAAAATCAGTGACAGTCTCTTAAAATGTTGATTTAACCCTTTGTTGTAATGTTTCCATGCCTTTTCAGCTCTACTCCTTTGTAAAAAGTCGCACAAAATTGACAAACACGCAATACTTATCCGAGTTGTAATACGGTGAAGACCGCCATCTTACATAGCAACGAGCAACCAGAGATTCCATTGTAAACAAATACGGCTTTGCGTGTTAGATGCCGCATAGCCAAAATCTCGTAATTTTTTATCACTTGGTCCAGGCCGTATTTCAACCTAACCACGATTTCTATGACAAAACTAAACTGTTTAGGTTGAAATGATCCCTGTACCGATAATTTTTATGTTATTTTAGCAGTGTTGAAAGCATTCAGCAGTTGCTCAGCCTTTCATATTTCGGCATTTTTAATTAAATTCCTGGCGACTTTTCCGGAATGTATGATCGCAAAACTTGAAGAGGACATGTTGACGAAGCGACTGATGTAAATTTGAACAGGATAGTACCAGTTTCTGGCAGGTACCGATAGTGGTGCAGTTCTCATTTTGGCTACTGCTAACCCCTGATGCTATGGGGGAATTAGGTTAAAAATGCTGTCCACTGACATTTTTTTGATTGCTGTAGGCTTCGTG
>JARYHS010012077.1:0-36550 GCA_031002005.1 Vandiemenella viatica
TCTGTATCTGATTACATTTGATCATAACAAGAATGATATTGATGCTGTAACAGTCCACCTGGATAAACACTGCGTAGGAGGAAGAAGAACAAGAAAAATGTCTCAAAATCTCGCAAGGTTCAAAATATAAAAAACTTTTGGTATCAAACCCTACTTATATATATATATATATACATATATTATACACACACATATACATGACGTTGACGTCGAGGTAATTAGAGGCGGAAAAGGATTTATTGCAAGTAATTCGATCATGGACTTGTGATGAAATCATCCCGACATTCACCTGGAGTGATTTGGGGAAGTGATGGAAAACCGAAATCTTGATGACCGAACAGGGATTGGAACCTGAGTCCTCCCGAATGCAAGACCAGAACGTTACCACTCACCTATCACCCTCCAACATTGCAAAATACAATCAAATAATTGTGGAGGATAATTTCTGGTGACATCAAATTTGCTTGGCTTAAGAAGGTATTAAAATAGACTACAAGCCGCGTTTTAAAGATTTTAACGGAACATTGCAATTAGGAGAAGGAATATAAACAGTTTTACTGCTCAAATCTCTGAGTCTAACCGTCGTAGCTGCCCCGCGAAAAATCCACGTGACAGAAATGAGATTACAGTACAGCTACTGAGAAACCACTCAGAATTATTAAGTATATAATATAACTAGAAAAACAATTATATTACGTAGCTATTAGTCACAATCATGTTATTGCAGTAATTATAAAAAGCAATCGTTTGTCCTCGCTTATCAAGTTTTTCACTACTCTGTAGCAACTACGAGTTTTATTCGAAATTACCGCAGAGAGACATAATGATGCTACTCTCGGAAATAGTATCGTAACAAACACACAGTTTCATGAGATCGAACATTGTGCACTGTTGAAGCAGTCAGATTGTCGTCGCAGAGAGGAAGAAGAGTTTCATACGAGGAAAGACTGAGCGGTTTAATACTCTACGTAAACAACAAAATTTCCACTTTCGATCACAATTTCCGTTTCGCACGCCACTTTATTACGGTTTATTGGTCCACAAAGTGCTGTCTTCTCATCTGACGTCTGACAAATAATCTTTACTGAATTACAGAGTATTTCTTTTTATTGATCTAAAATTTCGAAAAAAAAGTCGTGTTTTAATAAGTTTTTTTTTACCATTCTTTCTTTTTTACCTTGGGACTAAATCTTTTTGTAATTTGGTAACTGACAAAAATTTGCTCCAGATGAACTGAACGTAAGATTCGTATAGAATCGCTTCTCTTTTTTCACATGTTGTTAGATTGTTATGACTACTGTGTATTAAATTTTAAACTTTTAGTTTAGATAAATGAGTACCAATCAATAATTTAGGTACTTCTTTCAATGTATCTAATAAAGTAAAACAGATAAGCAGTGATATTACAAACATTCGCTAGCTGATTTTTCTGATAAGTTTAAAAGTTTTACAAATTCCATGGTCAAGAAATGAATTCGGTTTCTAAATTTGTCTTTAACGTTACGTCACCATACACAGGAATCAGTATAACAGATATAAGGATGTATGAATTGCATTACATTCAACAAACGCTATTCAGAAGGGTTTAAAATTGTATCAAAACATTTCCTAGCATACCTCAGTTAAAATACTGAGTTATGCCTTCCATGGAATCAGTCTGAGTTTTCATCGTTCTATTATCTCAAAAAAATTAAGAGCTTCACTTGCAAACCAAATACACTAATGAAAATCCGAATGCTGTTGGTGATTGGTAACGATTTGAAGCGAAGTTTGGTAGTAACCATTTTAAGCTCACGGTCCTGCCATCGAGACTACCGAACGGCGAATCGATCCTACTTAAATAGTGAGACCTAATTTTGTTCTTACATAACTAATATTTTCTATGTCATTGCAATTGATATATTAAAGACTCAAGTAAAACATGACGACAAAACGGTTATCGTGGTCGCAGCTGGCGTTAACTCGACTAACAGTAATTACTACCAGCCCATTTTTTTATTATTATTATTTTTTTTGACTTGTTGCAATACGCTTCATTAATGGCAGGTAATTAGGGGCGGGACAAAACTGGTGGCAAGAAACGGAAAGAAATTGGGCCATGGTCTTTTAAAGGAATCATCCCAACATTTGCCTGGAGTGATTTGGGGAAACCGTAGAAATCCCACGTCTGATGGCCGGACCGGGATTCGAACCCGCCTCCTCCCGGATGCGACAACAGAGCGTTACCACTCACTCATTAACTTCACTTTTTCATTACTAGTCGTATTTGGTCTACGATTACATCCATAAAATTATTTAAAAATCTACTTAAAGCAAAGTTAATAATCGTAAATGATAATATGTCGGTAGAAGTGAAATGTTTTGATGAGATTGTGTGTTTCCAAAACAATCTCTGAAATCAGAAACGCAATTCAATCTTTTTTCTGTCTCTCTTACTCATTCCCAACCCCTCTCCTTTTTTCTATTTTTAGCAGCTCTAAATTAAAATAATTAAAGGTGTGCCGGATGCTTTCTATTCTGTTATGCTCTTAAAATTCATATATTACTAATGTGATAGATATAAGAATTTTATCTTGCACTGCAGTGGTATGAGATGGAGTCAGCTACTTCAATTGGAATTTACGCCTCTGCACCAAACAGCATGTGACGGAGGTGAAAGGTTGATTTTTAAATGCTATACTTCTATAGCCAACTTCTTCGTACGGGTCATTATAGCTCCGTGATGACTCGCAGCGCCAGATACGGCGTTACCTTATTTAAGTTCCGGTGGTTGAAGAACTTTATAGAACTGGGACATGGTTCGGTGGTGGTGCATTATTACTAATTACCAGATGGTGCACAAAATTCCTGGGTTAAATCCCAAATCTCTCTATAGCGCGTGTGGCGTGAATGCATACCACACTTTTGACCGTGACTCGGCCGCCGGATACGGACGTTAAGCTGGCGTACCGAGCGTGGTGGTTGAACTGTCAACGTTCTCGTCTCGCATTCGGGAGGACG
The DNA here is from genome assembly GCA_031002005.1 of Vandiemenella viatica. NCBI lineage: Eukaryota > Metazoa > Arthropoda > Insecta > Orthoptera > Morabidae > Vandiemenella > Vandiemenella viatica. Next base: position 3,001 of record JARYHS010012077.1, read on the forward strand.
CCGGTTCGAATCCCCGTCCGGGAATCCAGATTTTGGTTTTCCATGGTTTCACCAAATCACTCCAGGCGAATGCCGGGATGCTTCCTGCAGAAAGGCCATGACCGAATTCCCTCCCGTTCCTTGTCCCCAGTCCCATCATGCCTCTAATGACCTTATCTGTCGACGAGGCGTAAAGCAATAAGAAAAAGAAGAAGAAAAAAACTGTCGGCCACATAGATGTGTTTCGCAAGAGCAGGTCTCAATGGGCCGGCACCGTGTTTCACCCTCTCGCTTATTTCATCTCTTATTTTACTGTCGTCAGTCTCTCGATTGGTTTGATACAAACTTCCATCCCTTCTTATTTTGCATTAACTTCTTCATCTCAAAACATCCTTTTCAAAACACGTCCTCCCTTATCTGCTTCATACATAACCAATCCCGCATGTCTTAAAAATATCACCCACGATCCTGTTTCTTCTTTGTGTAAGATTCTTCCACAAACTTCTTTCGTCAGCCATCATTTCAAAAACATGTTCATTTCGTGGTTTAACTGTCCACCTAATTTTCAGCATTCTTCCAACAGCACCACATTTCAAATGCTTCAATTTTCCTTCTTCCGGCATTCCTGAAGTCCATGCTTCGTTACCATAAAATGCTGTGCTCCAAACACAGAGTTTTAAAAAGTTCTTTCTGAGTCCTAGGTCAATATTTGAAACTACTTTTTCATAAATGTTCTTTTTACTAGTGCTATTCTGTTTTTAACACCATTCCTGCTTCAGCCACCAGTTGTAATTTTACTTCCCAAGTAACAGAATTTATTTACTTCTAGTTTTGCATCCGATCCCATTTTTATATTTAATCTACTATTATTTCTTTTACACTTTTGTCTTGCTTTGATCTGTATTTATTACAGAATCCTCCGTCTTTATTTTGTCATTCAGTAACTCCTCCATATACTCAGTCCGTCCTGCTCTCAGGATAATGTGATCAGCAAATCCGATTATACTGATTACTGGTTTTGTCTTCGTGAACACTTAAGCCACATTCAAATTCCTCTTTTACATCTTTCATTGCGTCCTCTTTTGAAAGTTTGAATATTGCGAAGTCTTATAGGCATTCAATTAGAACATTGTAGGAGGAAAACTGAGGCATAAAATTGAAGTTCAGTGCGGCCAACGTCAGTGTCAAACAAGGAAACCAGTATTAAACGCTTTCCGTCTACTACGATATTTGAGAATTACACTCTAGCTGCGGAGAGTAATAGAGCTGATTTATAAAATGTTGTAACAATTAGCAGTGTTACTGCTCAACGTGATAATTTCATTCCAACTAACTCTTAATCTTTACTTTAAGACATACTTGAAAAAATAGGAAAACATTATAGAGAATTAGTTCATATCCATATTGAAATTTCTTATTTTACCACATTTTATTGAGACTGCAAATTTCTGTAGTTTAGAAATTGATTTGAGGTCTTTGCTCAAGTAGAATGTGAAGTAGGAACCAATTTTTTTTTTAACATTTCTACGAAAAGATTTAAATGTTACCTGTTTGGTTAATAGCAAACCGATTAAAAATGCTGTCATATTTGGTTTAATACAACTTCATTTAATATAACAATATCTCCAAGATAAGAGGGGCCTCATAGAGAGAGAGAGAGAGAGAGAGAGAGAAAATGAAATTTGAATTGCGTTTCTGATTTCAGAGATTGTTTTGAAACCCCCTCTCTCATCAGGTCAACTCACTTCTGCACATATATTTTCATTTACGATTTTTAACTTTGTTTTAAGTAAATTTTTTAAATAATTTTACGGATGTCATCATAGACCAAATACGAAAAATATTGAAAAAGTGAATCTAATGACTGAGCGTTAACGCTATGGCTCCGCATTCGGGAGGGCGCGTGTTTGACTCCCCATCCGGCTATCCATATTTGGGTTTTCCTTCGTTTCTCCAAATCACTCCGGGTGAATGGCAGGATTATTTCTTCGAAAATCCATGGTCCAAATTCTTTCCCGTTCCTTTTCTCCGGTGCGAAACTATATAGAGGATTGTATGCAACCCATTGGAAGACAGATAACAAAAGGAGAAAGTCATTTATTTTAAAGTGAAATTACAAGAATTCATCCTCGATTCCGAAGGCTTCCACTCCTGCTAAGGTAAAAAGTTTGTTCATTCATAATTTGGGACAACCTGTGTGATTTAAAGAGTTATTTCCAGGTTTTACAGTACTTAGTACTATTTGTTTCAGCGAATACCAAACTGCTAATTTCAGCGATAAGAATGAAGGTGTGTCACAATTCGTAATTAGGACAGTCCTGTATTTGTAATGTCCAAGAGTCTTTTCAACTAGTAACTTATCCCGAGGAATGATTAATGCTAGGTCACTAGCTAATCTTTCCGTTTTGCGGAAATATGAACTTCCTTCTTCCCCGTTTCTATAAATAACTTGTTTTCACTTTCCTGATACTATGCTACCAGACATAAGTCCCACGTTACTTCACTCAAATATTCAACTCCATTTTTGAATGAGAAACAAGTGCTGGAATGTTTATCAGTCGTCACCTATTTTAATGCTTATTGTCGAGATTGTGTATAAAATAAGCCCATAAATTCCACACAAATATTATTTCTGTCTGAGAATGTAAGAAAGATACTGAAAATTATTTGAAGCAAGACTCAAATGTGAGTACTACACTGTAACCGAGCAAAAAATAGACTCAATCAAGCTACCATACGACAGGTTGGCTGCAACGTTACGATGTAATAAACCGAAGAGTAAAAGTTTGTAGTAGTTGTCAATATACACCGATAAGGCATGGTCGCTATCTCTGGCAAACCACCTTCTACATATTGGAAGGAACCACGCAACAGAGTTCTCTAAACAGAAAAATATCGAAGTCTAGGCTTATATCTCTGTATCTTTTTCGGCGGGCTAGCAGGAATGGAAATACAATCAAAAATTAGTAATTTTCTCGATTATCAATAAGATCCTAATATTGATAGTTTTAGAGGATTAACAGAAAACAGGATTTTGGGTAGAGGTTAAGCTTCTTGGAATATGCTCTGTAGTCTGTTGCTCGAATCCTTTGTATTGAACTTCCATTTTTCAGTTAAATATACTTCTTAAAGAACACACATTTGCTGCAGTCTATATTACTGTAAACGTATTTATGTGAGGAACCGTTGGTAATGACTAATGACAAGTATATATTTTCAACAATATACATTAACCAAAATGTTAAAGGAAAAAAAAATGAATATGTGCAGATTCGAACTCGGTACCACCCGATCGCTCCCACCAGACTACGGATCTCTTCTCTATCATCTGAAGGTTTCTTTGGAATATTTGCCTCTCCTGAAAATCATGTGTCTTGTTCTTTCTCAAATAACCGTATAACGGGTACCATATATACAGGTAGTTTAAAAGTTATGTTTTTTTTTCATTCTTTTTCTAGTCCGAGAGTGATACGGCGGCAAAACTATTGACTCAGTTTTAAGTGATTCTCTGTATATGATTTCATTTGATAAAAACAAGAATTATATTGAGACTGTAACAGCCCACCTGTCTAACACTACATTGGAAGAAGAAGAACAAGAACAAGAATGATCTCAAAATCAGGGAAGCTTCAAGATGTGAAACTTTTTAGTAACACACACCAACTCATATGTGACGTCGACGTCGAGGTCATTAGAGGCGGGAAAGTACTTATTGCAAGGAAGAAATTCGCTCATTTCCTTTTCATTAAACCATACCGACATTCACCTGGAGTGTTTTGGTGAAACCATGGATAAACGAAATCTCGATGACCGAACAGGGATTGGAATCTGCGTCCTCCCGAATGTAAGGCCAGAACGTAACTACTCATCTCTCCGACATTGCAAAATACCGTCAAATAATTGTGGAGGATAATTTCTGGTGGTATAAAATATGCTTGGCTAAAGAAGGTTTTAAAATAGACTACAAGCCACGTTTTAAAATTTTTAACGGAACACTGCAACTGTAGGTAGGAATGTAAACAGTTTTACTGCTTAAGTCTCTGAGATTAACCGTCGTAGTTGCACCGCGAAAAATCCACATAACAGAAATGAGATTACAGCTACTGAGAAATCATTCAGAATTATTGAGTATATAATATAACTATGCAAACATCGGAAAATGATTATTAATCATATTACGTAGTCATCATCATGTTGCTGCAGTAACTACAAAATTCAATCGTTTGTCCTCGGTTATCAAATTTTTCACTACTCTGTAGCTTCTAGTTTTATTCCAAACTAGCGCAGAGACATAATGATGTTACTTTCAGCAATAGTATCGTAACAAATACACAGTTACAAGAGATTAAACACTGTGAGCTGTTAAAGCAGCTAGAATGTCGTCGCAGAAGACGAATTTCGGACGAGGAAACACTGAGCGGTTTAATGCTCTATGTAAACAACAAAATATCTGCTTTCGATCACAATTTCAATTTCACACACCACTTGTGGAGAGTAAGAAGGATACATTATAAAATTGTTTTACAGTTTATTCCTTCATCTGACACGTAATCTTTACTGGATTGCACAATATTTCTTTTTCTATCCAAAACTTCAAATAAAGCAAGAATCATTGTTTTAGCAAGTTCTTTTAGCATTGTTTATTTATTTATTTACCTTTGGACGAAATCTTATTGTAATTTGGTAACTGACAAAAATTTGCTCCGGATGAATTGAACGTAAGATTCGTATACAAGCGCTCTTCTTTTTTCCAAATGTTTGTTGGTTAATATGACTACGGTGTATTAAATTTCGATCTTCTGAGATAGTGAAAACCAAATCTTTTGTGGTTAGATTAGGTAAATGAATACCAATCAATAATTTAGTTCCAGTGTGAAGCGTACTTTTTTCAGTATTTCAAATAAATATAAAACAGATGATCACTGACATTACAAACATTTACAAGCTGATTTTTATGAAGTGTTTAAAAGTTTTACAAATTCCAGAGTTATGAAATTAATTCGGCTTTTAATTCCAGCTTTAACGATACATCACCATACACAGGATTCAGTATATCAAAATCTATAGATACAAAGATGTATTAATTGTCTGCTAAGCAGACGTGTTTGAAATTGTATCAAAACATTTCCTAGCATTCCTCAATTAAAAGACTGAGTTATACCTTCCATGGAATCATTCTGTGTTTATGGTTCTATTATCATAAAAAAATTCAGAGATCCACTTGCAAACCAAATACAGGAATGAAAATCCGAATGTAGTAGGTGATTCATAACTTTTTGCATCGAAATTAGATAGTAACAATTTTGAATTCACGGTACAGCTATCGAGACTTCGGTTTTCGTAGAGTTCCCAGAATGACTTTAGTGAACGTGGAATCGATCCTACTTAAATAGTGAGGCCTAAATTTTTTCTTACACAGCTAATATTTCCCGTGTCATTACAAAAGATATATTAAAGACTCAACTGAAAAGATAAGGGCAAAAAGGAATTTGGATTTTTTGATCTATCCAGGCAACAAATCTTTTATTTTTACATCCCAATCAGTGAATCATGTGCTATTAGTCTCCTGACATACAGGAAACACGAGGGGAACGTAACACTTCATTAAACCACTCGTGCCCGAAGCCCGACTCGAACCGCGTAGACAGGGCGCTTCCTAGCCACTAATCTTCCTGCTCGGCATCGGCCAATCTGAGCGACCCACAGCGTTAGAGATTTACCAGCTCATAACTACTCGTTCGGCAACATTTTTCCGCGTTGCAGAACTGTCCTGTTACTTCCTTGAAGCATTAAATTCAATAAACAACACGTTAAAAAAATATGTTTGCTGTACATCATTAAACTAGGCGTTAGAATCAACTTGTTATATTTCACCCATTCACTATTGATGTTTAGTTGTTTTAATTTTTTTATCTTTTGCTCCGGATTATAGTTTTATTTTTTACTTCAGTGAGAATTTTTTACCGTCTACCTGCGGGAGGAGTAGGAGTAATATTAGCATTAGATCGGACTAAGAGGTTGGCCTACAAGAATAAGTTGATGCCACAAATAGAGTATAATACATGATATACATCATTAACTCCACTCGTGACCATCAATAGTCGCACAATATTGTTAATTACGCAAGCTTTCAGTCCATCATTTTTTGATATACCTTCCATCTTTACATCGGCAGTCGAATACAGAAGTGTAATGTGTAAAATTTTGCCATATTCACTAATGAAGTTGATTTTCAATCAAATACTGAAAAAGCTGGAATCTAACTTTATTTATAACTTTTTTTAAAAAAGGTAGGAATGTTCAATGTTTTAAGGATCTTTTCTTGGTTGTAGTGAGAGAAAATCAGTTTTCTTTCGCTAAAATACATCTACAAACTTTTTTTTTTTTTTACGAACGCATATCTCACTGATTCCATCTCATGCTACCGGCAATATTTATTTAATAATTCTTTAAGTTCATGGGTTGTTTTTTCTTTTTTTACGTTCTGTAGGTTCAAAAACAGACTTATGAGTAGAACCGGATAACAGAACGTTAGGGCAAGTAGATTCGTTAAATTAATACTAAAGTAATTAATTTTGTAAATGTATTATGTGCCATGTAGCAGACAGCTGCATCCAATGGCTCTGTAACGTTTCCACAAATTTAAATCCAGTGCAAAAATCATTTTTTGTATTAAATTTCTTGTTATTTTATGTTTTTGAAGACGAATGTAATACATAAATTGTTTCGTGTCCTACCTTTTGTTCAAAACTAACATTTTGTTTGAAAGCGGTGACTTTTTTACTAGTTATTGACACTAAATAACTCTCAAATGAATTAAAAAAGTACAAATCAACTAATTTAATGTCTGTGTAATACATTTGTTGCCTTACTGTAATCACTAATCAAGTTTATGAAACGAATAAACTGAAATGTATTCCGTTTTTTGTGGGTCGAGTACGTGACAATTTTTCACAGTAACATGAGTGTACCACCTACCGGGTATAGGACTGTCTTTGCAGTTGTGTATAATGGGTTGAATAATTCCCAGGAGGAAATTTAGCGATGTGCGATTCAGGTCGTTCGGATTAATATGAGCATGGTAGTACCGTGATGCCTGGGCACCTTCAGTTAATTTCTTTTTAGGACAGTACCTCGTTGTTTTGTTAAAATTTCAGATGGAATTGACATTGCAGTATTAACACATGCTGATGAGAAGGAAGTCTTTTTTTCCACGTAAAAGATGTTCAATACCCAATTTTTGCTGAATCCTAATTTGTATGTAGTTGTATAAAGCAGCACTGATATTCCCGTCTCCCTTTTCAATACGGGCGTAAAACGATTGTCATTGATGTACCGCATCAAAAAATATTATTCAGTCTGTGTGCTCACAAATAGTTTGAAATCTGTTCCTATGATTGTCTTTGCACACCTCTCAATTTATTACTAGGGACAAAACTAATGTATGTAAATAAAAATAAAGATTTCTTTGTATGTTTATTCTCTACGCGTTCCAAACCATTCATCCGATTGTGATTAACTTAGATGGATTGTTATGCCTGCGATGGTTTCTGACAAAATCAAGAAATCATCCCCTCTCGTCCTTTACACCCCTTAATTCATACAAACCCAATTTGATCCGCTTGGATGGAAATTTGTACACGTATACTTTATAACAAAAACAAACAAAAAATACTGTCAACATTTTGTTTGCCAAAGCCCAGCCCCTAACCCTCTTTACACCCACGCCCTTAATTTCCAATGATCTTTATAGAAATCCACGGTTTTTATCCGATTTCGATACAATTTTACACACATATACTCTAAATCAAGAAGAAACATACTGTCAATATTTGGTTTTCAAAAACCCAAATCCTGCCCCCCTTTCCACTCTCTTGTTTTTTTGCCAATGTAATTTTACAAAGCTGCAATTGACACCGTTTGAACTATAACCATGAAAGTTGGCACATACATGCATTCTTTCATAGAGATTTCTGATCAAAAAATTTACACCCCTTAGTTTTTATACAAACCTAGTTTTTATCCGATTTCAATGGAACTTTGCACACTTATACTTTAAAACAAAAATAAAAATAATGTCCACATTAGTTTTACAAAAACTCAATCCCTCTTACCAACCCCCTTAATTATTGTTAATGTTCTTTATACAAAACTACAGATTCTATCCCATTTTGATGGAAGTTTACACTCGTGTACTATAAAACAAACAGAAAAATACTGTCTACATTTGGTTTGCCAAAGCCCCCACCCCTTCTCCTTTACCCCGTCCCCTCATAATTTCCAATGATCTTTATAGAAACCCACAGTTTTTATCTGATCTCTATGGAACTTTGCATACGTATACATAAAAACAAAGAGCAAAATACTGTCTACATTTGTTTAACAAAACCCAACTATTCTCCCCCTTTACCCCTTCCTCCTTAATTTTTGCCAATGTTTTTGCAATTCATGGATCAGCCTGACGTAGTCTATTATTCATTCAGTGATACTTGTATTTATTTGGTGAAGAATAGTGGCAGCTCTAACATTGAATTACAAATTTATGTGTAACTGGGTTGAATCCTTAGTAAGAATGGCCGAAACAGAAGTGATATGACTTTAAACTGCTCTGGTCAGGAAAAAAATCGAGGTTGCGCAGTTGTGGTTCTTTCTATTATGACCTGAACACATATCTCGCATCTGGTAGGTCAGACGGCAGGCGGTTGGCACCAAAATTGATGCCTACTCATTTTCTGGAACGTCGCACCACGTTGTCGCTGGAGCTGTTAATGCCATAAGCCACACTAAAATTTATTAAAGGAACATCAGGATTCAATGAAATAAGCCGACAGTGCGCTGAGGTGGGGCTCGAGCCCAAGCACGTGCGTAGCGAAGTGAAGTGTTGCCATCTGTCTGTGAAGTGTGTCACTATGTTCAGCGTGTTGTAAGAGTATTTTATTTGTTTACTAGCGGAGTTCCCGGCGTTGCCCGGTATAGTTGGCGTAGATTTAACCGTACCCTATTTTTACTACCGCAAAACATTTGTACAAAGTTTCATAAAATACGCGCCAATTTTTTCGAAATTAAAGCAAACATTCACCCGCCTCCTACCAAGAAACTGGTGGGCTGAAGTTTATTTGCACGTATACTATTTTCATTCGTCCGAAATAATTCACGTATATCAAGCTTCGATAATTTGGCTAAGAAATTTCATTACTACATTACTGAACAACCCTAGATTATGTTAAAAACTCACATTTGATTCAATTGCGAAGTGAATGGATATACTTGTGGCTTGAAACGCCAGATCCTTTAACTATGCAGATAAAATATCAAAAGTGAATCCGGAATAATATTATCGTAAACAGAAGACTAATGCTGAAGGCCAGAGATATTGTCCAGAGATCGTGCTTAAAGAAAATCTCTGTTGTTTTTACGGCTATCTATATCGTTTAAAAATTGATATCCCGTATTAAAGGAAAGAATACTTCAAGCTATGGCTTTTAAAAATTGAATGTATCGAATTAAAAGAAAGAATACTTAAAGTTTTGTTTAGTGTGCAAAATAGTTACTACTGTAAGTTATCTTATTGCTTTAATTAAAGGCTATGGTCAGAGACATTGTATTGTGTGTTTAGTGCGGAGTTTGCGCCATCTAGTGATCCCTCCTGTGGAATTTCTCACCATACGTTCAGAATTTCATTTAATGCTCCTACATTATTTAACGTTGAAACATAAGACATACTAGACAAGTGAATTAAGATTCTAAGCTATAAAACGGTGAAAACTCCATCGAAATCTGCCCCGTAGTTTCCGAGTTTTATACGACCAATATGTACGGTTTTCGTTTTATATATTTGTTTATTTGTGAATTGTGGTTTTTATAGTGGGGTTTGGACCGTTTTGCCTTCATGGATGCGGAAAAACCGCAGTCAGGATGACTGTGCTCGGGGTCCTAGGATCGCGCCCCCTCCTCGATCCAGTGACGGCACCTCAGCGCAGCCCGCTGGCGGGTATGCGATCTTGATGGAATATAATTTTAAATACGATGTTCAAATTTTGGTAAATGAAAACACATAAAATGTGAAAATTGGGTCTGCAAATTATTTCGTTTGCAATATAGAAACCAGTGAGAGACCGGCAAACAACGGAGTAAGAACGATATGGCTCCATTTTCCTTTGGGTAAGTGACCCTAAATATTGGAGACAATATGATACTCTTATGTACTTCTTCAAGGCAGCTTGTAAATGTTGTAGCTATTGCAAGAATTGATTTTGACCTTAAAAACATTTAGCGTTTAGCACCGAACTACTTGAAAACTGAGTTTACATATATAAGTTAATTTTCCTGTAGACTCCATTCACAGTTCCATGTCACTGCTCTGGGACGTAACCCCTTGCTCCAGCTGTTAAAACTAAGACTTGCCACTCGGAAGGACGTGGGTTTGATTACTAGTCTGGGTATCAATGATTTAGGTTTTACATGGTTAATAGATATCATTCCAGCTGAAAACCGGATTGGTTCCATCCCAAAATACATGGTTAATTACTTCCCACTAAGATTTCTCTCACATCTAGTGACTTCGACGACGACAAGGCGTAAGGCGCTATCAAACCTGAAACACACTGCTACTATGATTTTATTACTTTAGGGTTGTTCTTGGCGGCAATTTTTACGAAACATATTGCGTAGCAGGTGCTGTGCCACTGGTGTGGCTTGCTAATGTAGCGGTGTGTGTGTGTGCTGGCACTTGTCCACTTAGAGGACGTGGGGTCCGATTACTTGCAGCAAACGTGGTTCGCGGCCCGGTCCACTTGTTTTTACCGACTTCATGTTATGCGTTTTACGAGTTGCTGGAAAAACGCCAGCTGAAGGACGTCAAAGAACATGAAAGAACTACAAGCACTGCCGCCAAAATATGACGGGGAAACGTTCTTTATTTCAAAATAAGAATCATTGGATTTTTTTTTTCTGCCAGCTAAGAATAGAGATTAGATTGCATGTTTTCATAATTCAATGTTTAATCATTCAGGGGCTAACATTAATTTTTCTCAAATACCTCAGCACCATTCATAATGTAACAAAAATAGAAACGAAAACTTGAATATTTAGGTTAAATTAATTTTCTATCCGGCGCTGACTCATGGTTCAAGTCCCATTTAAGGAAGAAATTTTTACCATCAGGCTTAGCCACCCCGCAAAGGTGATGAACGGAGGCTAGTGACCGCCGAGATGCGGTTCATGAGAAAAACAGCTGGCTACACACTACGAGAAAGAAAAAGAACAGATGGAATCCTTAAAAGAACTCCACTCCACTTAAATCAGTTCTCCAAACTGGGAAAAACTACAGAACATCTTGGATAGAAGACGGACCGGACGAAAAAATCCTCAAAAACAGTTCTAGATGTAGGAAGAGCACCAAGAAGATAAATTGAGACCATAACAGGCCACCAGGGCTAACACTGGAGGGATAGAAGAAGAAGAAGGACTTAGCCAGGAGGGCTGGAGTTGTGGTGGAGCACTGTTACAAATCGCCAGATTGTGCACAAATGTCCTGGGTTAGATCCCAAACCTGTACATAGAGTGAGGGCATACGACACTACTAATCGTATTTCGTCCATCGGATGGAGACTTTAAGCTTCGCGTTCCCCTTGATATCTTTCGGAAGAGTGAGCCCGAATGGGCCAGAACCGGCTTTCACCCTCTACCTTCTTTCATCTCTCAATCACAACCCTCTACCTTGAATACACTCACCATCACCGTCAAAGAAACTCAAATAACACTTACGAACACCGTCCCACTGGGGAAGCCAACGGAAAGCATCCTAGTTTCATCTCGCCGGGACGTTACCAAGGAAGACTAAACACTCTCCTCCTATCCTGGTATGGGAGATTCCATAAACTACGTGGTTCGGTATGAGGTAGAAAGCTACGCTTGGCTACGTGGAAAGTTGAGTGTGGGAGGGAGGAGATTCGAGCCAGGCCACATAGCTTTAAATTCTAAGTATTTGTTGCATTCAACATAAGGTAGAGAACACACAACAGCATGTGGATATTTATTTTCGTAATTTAATTATTTTCGTAAGTAATTTAGATATCCTATATACTGGCATTGCCGCGCATGCATGTGACTTGAAGTTGTAGTATCGAACTGCACGTGAACTAAACAACACTTTGCATTACGATTAAAAACCAATCATACATGCCGTACCCAGACTCAAAGTCACTTACAGATATCAAGGCAATGACAGTTGGTATTGTTTTGATGGTCTGAAATAAAGCTGTTTTCATTAGGATCGCCCGCGTGTGGTCACACCATTCGCTGATAAAATAATTCTGATTTTGTTGCATCAAGTGAATTTCAGTGTAACTTTAATTATAGTTCTCGCTGAACTGTTATTTCAAGTTCGAGGTGTGGTGTTTTTCCAACAAGTTTTCACTATCCAATAAATTATTGAAAACTTTTAAGCATATAAAAAATCATTCCCTGGTAATGCAGAAAGAAAGGTGACACAATAGCAGCAAAACAATAAAAAACGCAGCTCTTCTTAGTTTCTTACACGCCATGTATAGTTTGCTCTAGTTTATCAATTATTGAACAGTGATAAATGAGATAAGGAGGGTTTTCTGAAACCGCTCAAGAACAAAATGATTCATGATTGTACCTGAGACCTGAGAAAGGGGCTTTTACCAATAACTGATCATTTCAGGAATGGCTAATGTCAACATTTTATACAGAATATTTATATAAAAGCACACAACTCAAATATAGGCTGAGTTCATTATATATGCAATAATTTTAAAGATAGTCTGTTAAGAGATAACAGTACAAATAGTATTCTGGAATTAATATGGAAAAAAACGACGTGCCACAGAAGGGGCAGCAGTGTCGAGGCAAAAGTCACGTCAGGCTACGTGAGGGAGGAGGAGGGGGGAGGTCAAGGGAGGCCAAAAATGGAGCAACAGAGTTTATGGACACTCCTTTACCGACTACACTCGGACATGACTGTGGTACTCAGAAGAATTTTCTGTGCTTAGTATAAGAATCAATAGAAAGACAGAAAAGAATAGTAAACAGAGATAATGAGAAAAATAATTTCTTGCCTCCAATAATTTCAAAAAGGGAAAAAACAGAAATTTCATTCAGAACTAAATACAGGCAAAACTTTTTGGGCCTGGACATTAGTGATTTCGATTTAAAAATAATATCAGTCAATTTTATGTTTATTTATAATACAAGTTTTATGAACATTTAATAGCCAGGAACTTCGTACACACACATTTGATTCCGGACTAATATTAAAATCTCGGAATGGATGATTTCAGTTCTGTTTATAAAATGTGTCATATAATCGGCAGCAAAAATTGTTCTAAAAAATTTTGTGAAATTCAAATGATTAATATTGTTTTCATATCGACGAGTATAACCGGTTCTTATCAATAATAGTGGGAAACAGCATCAAGTGTATTCCACAGAACTGATTTGAAAGGTTTGGATGCGATTATTTTGAATTTATTTCAGTGCGGTATTTCCGCTGCCGTCTCTCAGGTACTAACAAGAAGCCAGTCAAGATGTCGCAGGTCGACTACAGTTAAAGGCACGAGTGGTCGTAATGACCAGGCTATATCTTAGCCACCTTATCCCACGCAGAAATACTGGACATACAGTTTACCGTGAAATCCCAACCATTCAAGCTGTGCCAGAGGTGAAGGTCGGGTTAAAGACCTCAGAAAATCCCAACTAAGAGTGGGATTCGAACCTGGGACTTTTTGATCTATGGTCAGACGCTTTAACCACTGATCCACGATATCGCTCATCCACGCCGCCTAACAACTGTCAACACGGCGGATTAGTTGGCAGTGGTCCAGAGCACATTTGTTCTTGGAGATGGGAACTGCACCTAAAGCCAGGCGATTCAGAAATATTTAATGACGTGGGAAATGCATTAGGAAACGGAAATCATTGCAGCAACTAGTAAAAACATGCTGCGCGGAAATATAGTACTATATACTTCCATTCATCATTGTGTGTAAAATATTCAGCAAGTTATTCCCGTATTTGGAAGTATTAAGAAACCATTCATTATCATCTGATTAAGGGAAGACAGGTGTCGCCATGATACTGAGGCGATTCAGAAGTGAATGTTATAAGATACTAAAATCATTATTGCGACAGGTACGTATTGATGAAGAAGGAAACTGAGCCTGAAAGAAATATTATAAGTATACCTTTCAACCTGCAGGAAGATTATAACGATTTAAGGAAAATGTAAGCTAAAATTAAAGTGATTATTACGAATGTAGAAGCTGAAGAAAATGATTGTGGTGAGTTAAAGGTCTGAAGCAGGAGAAGGATAAAAATGATACTATATGGAATATAAGCTAGGAGATATAGGGAATTCGGTGCTAAAACTGTGTGCAAAATACAAATTTGTTACAGAAACACATTATTAAAAAATTATATAAGCTGACTAAACACACGCAAGTAAGTAACGATAAAGGAACCTATCAGTAAGACTATATTGTGACTAGTAACTTAAAGAAACAATATTTTTCACCATAAATAAACTCTTGTAATGGATATTGAATTTGACAACATTCTGGTAATTGTGAAACACAAATTTAATTTTAAGAGATTCAAGGATTAGAAAAATTAAAACAAACAGAAATCCGCAGAAATCATAAATACCGCGATTTCAAAACAAAACAAAAAAAAACCCATTGAATATAATACAGCTGAAAATGAAACAGAAAACAGAAGAAAAGCGAAAGGGAGATTGGAATAACGAAAATGCTAGATTACAGAGAAAATGTTGAAATTAATGGGTAGGAGGAAAAGCTTAAATATTTTTAAGTGGAAAATAAAAACAGTAATTAAAAAATGAATGAAATTAAAGTTTGCAGAGATAAGGAAAGTGAACTTGGTGGAATAGCAAATCCAGTGAATACTGTTAGTGTAAAAGCTCTCTTAAACCTTAGATTCCACTGACAGTAACTCCTTAGACTGATTACGACCATATGTTTTGAGAAAAACCACATATTGTCCATGTGACGTGAAGAAATAACATCAAATACAAAATAAAAGTTTTTTTTTTTAACTGCTTTACGTCTCTTTTTAACATCGAGGTCTTTAGAGACGGGAAAGGATGGGGGGCAAAGATGGGGCAAGGAATGGGAAGGAATTCCGCCATGGCCTTTTGAAGGAAGCATCCCTGGCATTTGCCTGGAGTGATTTGGGAAACCATGGAAAACCCAAATCTGGATGCCCGGACGGGGATTCGAACCGCCGTCCTCCCGAATGCGAGGCGAGAACGCTAACCGTTACACCACCCAGCTCGGTAAAATAAAAGTTAAACTTGTTACTTACTTATTTTTCTTGGAAAATGGTATACAGAAAACCAAAACGTTATTTTTCAAGTTGATGTAACATTGTAATATTTTTCTAAATTCCTAAAGTACGAGAACAATATGAGATTCCACATGATTGAAGAAGCAAAATTTTGTTTTGTAAATGTTAAAATAATATTATTAAAGGTTTGTTTTAAAAATTGTGAATTTATAGTACTAATACAAGTTTATTATAGTGCGCGCCACGAACAATGGCGGCCCAGTTTAGCGAGGTTATACACATGTACGTCATCACTTGCCAGTAGCCAATCGAATTCAGTAACAATCCAGAGCTGTCGTGGTAACACGAGTGTCGAATGCATTTTTTTTTTTTTTTCTTTTGTGAAGTAGACGGTTGTAAATCAGCAAGCATTGCAATAATTCCTATTCTAAATAATGGAAGACAAGCAGCAAAAGCGCAAGGTTCTGCGTAGGCAAAGCAGAGACCAAATTTTTAAAGTATATAAGCATTTAAAGTGCGAAGCAGATGCCAGATGGCGGAACTGCGACGTTGCCAGAGCTCAGGAGAGAACTGATGAAGCATGTGATATTAACCTTAGAAGTGTACAGCGAATAGTTAAACGCGGTAACGTCGCATATTCTATGTCATTCCTAATTCTCTCTCTCTCTACGCGACCCGCCATCGTTCGTGGCGCGCAATATAGTGTCTGTGTAGGGCCGGTGACAATGAGAGAGGAAGCAAAGAGTATCATGCGGTGCAAGAATGAAAAAAAGCAGTCGTCGACGTGATTTTCGTTGTGTAACCTGCGCATGACTTAAAATTGGTACCTGGCGATAAAAATGCTGCGTAAATCCAATGTAAGTAAGTAAAACTATCACAAGAATAATATATTGTGTAAAGTATATTCAATTGGCGGAGATAAGATTCCGAAATAACGAAGTTGTAAACGTAAAAGTAGAATGAGCTTAATTTTTGAAAATCATTTGTAGAGAAATATATCTGATAAATAATTATTGGTGAGAGGATAAGTACTGCAGTTGAGACGTATAAAGGTTTATTTCAAGTGATGTCGACGAAGGATTTCAAGAAATGTAACAAGAGAGCAATTATTCGAGATCTTGGAGTAATCATTGCAATCATCAGAGATCGGCTATATGGAAAGTTGAAGAAGGAAGTTCTTCATTCTTTTGGGTTTATAATGCGAGATTTAATAAGGTAAGGACTTTAGTCTATTAATTAAATGAGGACCCGTCGTCAAAGATAGTTTAAAGAATTAGAACTGCAGTTATGAAAAGTGTAAGTGATTCTGTATTTCATGATTGGATAGTTTTAATTCATAAATGGTAATGTATACGTCGTCGTATATGTATTATTATTATTTTTTGCTCATGGCTTTACACCTCGTTGACGTCGATGTCATTAGAGGTGGGAAAGGATTGCGGCCAAGGAACAGGAAGGAATTCGATGATGGCCTTTTGAAAGAACCATCCCAATATTCGCCTTGAATGATTTTGAGAAACCATGGAAAAGCCAAATCTGGATGGCCGGACAGCGATTAAAATCCGCATCTTCCCGAATATGAGGCTAGAACTTCATCTCTATGTATATGTATTGGGTGTTTAAAAAATGACCGGTATATTTGAAAAATCAATAAAAACTAAACGCGCAGCGATAGAAATATACCGTTTGTTGCAATATGCTTGAGACAACAGTAAATTTTCAGGCAGACAATACTTTCGAAATTAGTTACAATTTTGAACAACAGATGGCGCTGCAGTTTGGAAAAATCTAAAGTACGATATTTTCCACATATCCACCATTTTTTCACAGCAAACTTGCAATCTGTGAACAGCACACACTTACAGCAGAAAGACGACTTACAGAATGGCGAACTCACAGACTGCGTTTACTTCTACATCTTTCAAATCGCCTGCAGCGCCATCTGTTGTTGAAAATTGTAACTAATTTCGAAAGTTTGTCTGCCTGAAAATTTTCTGTAGTCCCAAGCATATTGCAACAAACGGTGTATTTCTATCGCTGCCCGTTTAGTTCTTATTGATTTTTCTAATATACCGGTCATTTTTTTAAACACCCGGTAGCTAGCATACAAAGCTTCTATTAAGGTAGAAATAGAGAGTGTCGCAATCTCCGTTACAGCTTCGTAACTCTCGAGGAATAAAGAGAGACCAAATCTAGAAGAATGTTTTATTCTATATAAGATTTACGGGACGAACTATTCTGTGTGTATTAATACAGCATTCGAAAACTTATACGGGGAGCGAGAACATCTAATAAAGGTAAGGGAAAAAAAAATAAAACTTGGCTTTTGAACTAAGGCGGCTACCTTTTCCCTGCGCATTGTCCTAATTGCTGACAGAATGTACAGAGCTTGAGCGAGGTGTTCCATTTCTTAGAGGCGTGTGTTGTTGACCGTCTACTTGGCTCGGTGCCGAGACGGCTGCTGCCTCCTACCCAGTGATCCGCAATCTGCGCGCCTCCATACATCATGCTGGCCGCTGAAGGATGGCCCTCTCGGAAGCGGGCCCGCCCGGTAAGATTGATTGGCGAGCTGCCCGCCCTCCAACCCCCTCTCTAGGCTTTACAGGGATTTGTCCGTAACAAGCTTCTAGGCTCCCATCTCCGACAGTACAGCGGTTAGGGGATTTCTTTCGCTGCAGCTTAGCGTCCTGTCGACGACTTAGGCCATTAAAGGCGATCTATCGAAACAGTTAAGAACGAGCATCGTACCAACAAAAACTACAAGCCAAGCGGTTTTTAGACATGCAGTTTATCCGGGAACTATAGTACTCAGGGGATGCAGCCTCCATTCTGATCTTATAATGGCAGAATTTTCTATCGCGTAACAATAGACTCTGAAGACCACAGCATCCATGTGGGTAATAAAAAAAATTCCTTTTCATTTAATAGGCCTGTGTCATGTGGATATTTTTAGAGTGTGTATTAGTGTTTGTAATGATTATAAATTATTTTTAATGCTGAATATTTTAATATGAATGTGTACAAGTAGCACCTACTATAATCTTGGCCAATCTCTATATTTACAAACAGTTTATTGTGTTTTCAGTTACACTCGAAATCTTTAAATGGTTAATATAATTTTTTAAATCGTTACCTTTTAATGTGGAGTGTAACTAGGCACTTTTTGAGTGTTATTTAACTGTAGCAGATTGTTTGCGCTGGTATTGTTTGTTTTCTTAAGTCATCCTGCTCACCGACGAACACCTTTGTAGTCTTCTAGAAATGCTGCCGTTCGAACATGTACTGGCGTGCACCGACTGAAGATCGCAGGTGCCGAAACACTTGTTCCTTGGTAACTTGGGAAAGAAGTCTGGTGTAACCTTTTGCTGTCGTACTCAGTGAATATGGATTTAAGCTTATTCATTGTTTATATCATTTATTAACCTGCCTTGTCACTGGATTCAGGAAATTAATCAAGTTGAAATATAAACCATCTGGTGATAGTAAAGATCTGGATCTTCGAGGAATACTGCTGCAAATAATTTAACTAGTGTGATTCTGGTTGCGGGTTGCGCAATAATGTCGCGTTGGAACCGGGACAGGTGTGAATTCGAAGGTTACTTGTCAATGAACACAGCACTTAAACTGAGAACAGGTTTATTGAGAACTCAAACATACACGCAGCACTGACTGCCTCTTGGGCAGAATGCTCTTCTATTTATACACAGATAGAACGTACTAGAGATTACAAGAGTAGTTAACAAATGAAATGTGTAGAAGTTACAAGTGACCTTAGGAAACATGTAGAATCTTCTGGAAATAATAAACAGAATTAAATAATTTTTGTCAGTGGGCGGGATTGAACCGGCGACCTTCGGTACCGCAATTCGTGACGCTACCCGCTGCGCCATGCTGGCAGACGGTACACTGGCGTTCATGCGGCATTGCTCCCTCTCTTGAGGAAAACAGCGTCCCGCTGTTAGATTCCTTTTGGGGCACGCTGAAGTGTCCTGGATCTTGATCTTGTCGTGGGTCCTCTGAATGGCAGTTCTGGAGGGCCCCTCCTGTTTGTACTATTATCTTCCTGTCCGACTTCCTCAGTATCCAAACCATCCTCAGAGTCCTTGAACAAGAAGCTGGTTGTGCCTAGCTGCTCGTCAGGATTGTAGTAAGGCTTCATGCGGAGGACGTGAACAATGTCCCTTCGCTTTCGTCGTTTCGAAGACGGCTCATAATCCTCGACTTCGTATGTGACGTCTGACCGGCGGCGTATGACACGATACGGACCAAAGTACCGCTTCAGTAACTTTTCTGATAGCCCAACCTTCCGGACCAGGGGTAAAAATCCATACGAGATCTCCTGGGTTGTACGCAACAGGTCGGTGCTTGCCGTCATACCGCCGACGGTCCCTCTCCTGGGTGGCCAGTGTTCGTATGCGAGCCAGCTGTCTTGCTTCTTCGACCCTGGTAATGAGCTGTTTTATATAGTCATCCTGAGTGTCGTCCGGCTGGAATGGGAACAGCGTATCCATTGTGGTCTCAGCTTCACGGCCATGGAGCAGAAAAAACGGAGTGAAGCCTGTCGTATCTTGCCTTGCTGTATTATAAGCAAATGTGACCACTGGCAGTATTGTATCCCAATCCTTCTGCTCAACATCCACATACATCGACAGCATATCGGCTAATGTCTTGTTGAAGCGTTCTGTGAGACCGTTTGTCTGAGGGTGGTATGCAGTTGTCATCCTGTGGACAACGTCGCATCTTGACATGACCTCTGATACTATTCTTGACTGGAATACCTTTCCACGATCGGATATCATCACACGTGGTGCTCCATGCTTCAAAATAATGTCTTCTACTAGAAATTTGCAACCTCTGGAGCTTCTGCAGTCGGCACAGGTTTGGTGACAGCGTAGCGCGTGAGGTAGTCGGTGCAGACTATTATCCATCGGTTACCGGTTGTCGACTTCGGGAACCTCCCCAAAAGGTCGATCCCAATTCGGTGGAATGGAACTGCTGCAGGTGGAATTGGTACTAGATGACCTGGAGGTAATTGCGGCACATGTTTCCGTCGCTGGCACTCTTTACAGTGTCTCACATAATGCTTGACAGATCGGTAGAGACCCTTCCAGTAATACCTGCGTCTGATTCGGTCCAGGGTCTTCACAAATCCCAGATGACCGGATATTGGAGCGTCGTGGAAATACTTGAGAATAGCTGGCTGGAGATGAGCTGGAACGACCAGAAGCCACTTGGGGCCTAGTGGATCGTAGTTGTTCTTATACAATGTCCCATCTATCAATTGAAAACCCTCCTTTGGCCGGTTCTCCTTTCTCCAAGGCGTCTATGGTTCTTAATAACTCTGAATCTTCCCTCTGTTCAGCTGCAACGTCACCTAATTCAGCGAGGGCTGAAATTCCATTCATGCTGTTGTGTTCTATTAAAGGATTCCTTGAAAGGCTGTCGGCATCCTTGTGTTTGCGTCCGTTTTTGAATACCACCGTGACGTCGTACTCTTGAAGTCTAAGTGCCCATCTTGCTAGTCGACCTGATGGATCCTTCAAAGCTGGTTAGCCAACATAAAGAATGGTGGTCTGTTACGACGGTGAAAGGTTTGCCGAATAAATACGGACGAAACTTGTTGATAGCCCAGACAACTGCGAGGCATTCTTTCTCGGTTGTAGAGTAGTTTATCTCGGGCTTAGAGAAATACTCTTGATGCATAGGCTATCACCTTCTCAGCACCTTCCTGAATTTTGCACAAGCACTGCACCGATCCCATAACCGCTGGCGTCAGTGTGAAGTTCAGTTTCTGCATTCTCGTCGTATAAGGCTAGAACTGGTGCGGAAGTTAGAGCCTCCTTAAGTGCCTGGAAAGATCTTTCTTTAGTTTTCATCCCAGTAAAACTTGGCGTCTCCCTGCAAAAGTTCTTGCAGTGGACGTGCCATGTTACAGAATCCTTTTATGAAACGCCGGAAGTATGAGCACAGCCCAAGAAAGCTCTCACATCACGAATGTGCTGAGGAGTTGGAAATTCCATGACTGCCCTTACTTTATCTGGATCAGCGCGGACGCCATCTCCGTTGACCAGGTGCCCCAGGATTTTATCTCTCTGGCGACGAAGAGGCACTTCTTCGGATTGAGGCGGAGTCCTGCAGTCTGAACACACTTCAGCACCGTTGACAGGCGACTCAGATGTTCTTCAAATGTTTTCGAGAAAACAACAATGTCATCTAAATAACAAAGACAACGTCGTCCACTTAAGGTGTCGAAGTAAGTTGTCCATCATGCGTTCGAATGTGGCCGGAGCGTTGCATAATCCGAATGGCATTACTTTGAATTCATAGAGGCCATCAGGTGTAATAAAAGCCGTCTTTTCTCTGTCAGCTTCGTCAACCTCGATTTGCCAGTAGCCTGTCTGCATGTTCCATGGTTGAGAAGTATGTAGCTCCTTTCAAGCAGTCTAAGGCCGTCGTCGATGCGCGGCAATGGGTAGATATCTTTATTTTGTGATTTTGTTCAGCCGCCGATAGTCGACCACAGAATCGCCACGTACCATCCTTCTTCTTTACGAGGACCACCGGAGATGACCAAGGACTCTCCGAAGGTTGAATAATGTCATTATGCAACATCTTCTCCACTTCCTCTCGAATTATTCGCCTTTCGACTGGTGACAATCGGTACGAGCGCTGGCTAATGGGCGGATGATCCCCAGTATTGATACGATGCTTTATCGTGGGCCGTTTCGTCTGACCTTTTTTTTGCTGGGGTGTGAATACACCAGAGAATTGGCGTAGTATAGCTAACACCCGGTGGTGTTGTTCCTTGGTCAGGCCGGACCCTATTGGCAGTTCCATAGTTGTTTCCTCCAGCGTGTTGTCGGTACTAGTAACAGAGCATGGATCTTCGTTAATGACGTTGAGCTCGCCCTCCTGGACTGGTTCAGCTGTCCCTATGCACATTCCCTTGGGGATAATTTGTGACTGCTCGTGACAGTTGGTGATCCAAATGTCTCCTCGACCACCGATAATGCTTATGATAGCCGCTGGTATGTAGATTTCTTTCGTGAGCCTAATAAACTTTCTACTA
Organism: Vandiemenella viatica; assembly: GCA_031002005.1. Lineage (NCBI taxonomy): Eukaryota > Metazoa > Arthropoda > Insecta > Orthoptera > Morabidae > Vandiemenella > Vandiemenella viatica. The sequence goes on from JARYHS010012077.1 coordinate 25,376, forward strand.
TCGACAAGCACTTCAAGGTTGCGGTCGTCCGTGTTTTTGACTGGGACTCTTCTCATTGCGAACGGCGGGATTGTCACGTTGTCAACGGCGAATAACTTCCCAGAAGATTCTGTGTTACGTGTACCCGTCGCAACGACTTCTTCAATTTGCAGCTCAGACGTTCCACAGTCAATGACAGCTTGGGATGCCTTAAGGAAGTCCCATCCAAGGATGACATTATGACTACATTCTGTTAAAATGACAAATTCAACTGGCTGGGTCCTGTTGTTGATGGTTATTCTCGCGACACAAGCTCCAGCTGGCTGGACGTACTTTCCATTTGCGACCTTTAGCACAGTTGCCCCCGTATCACGGAACATTGTCTTCTTTAGTGTGCGACGATAATTGTCCGACAATACGGAGAAAGAAGCTCCTGAATCAACCAGCGCCCGGACAGGTTGGCCGTCGATTATAACGTTGATGAGATTTCCCGACATCTTAGTGACTGTCATCCATGGAGGATTTTCATCTGCGGCGGCCTCACCTCCGTAGATGGTCGCCTTGCTTAGTTTTCCTGCGTGCGGCGGCTAGGGGAGCGGCTGGTAGCTCTGTCCGGCGACGATGAACGGCAGCGGCGCGTCGGGGATCGACCTCGTCTAGGGTACGGCGATGGGCTTCTTCCCGTAGGTCGACCGAACTCGTCAGCGGGTGGCTGCCTGGGGTAGAACTGTTCGGATGGCGGACGTCTTGCGGCAAAATAATCGTCAAATACTCGTCTTCTCTCTCTGCAGTAGCGTATGACATGTCCAGGGCGCCCACAGTGGAAACATACTGGCGCGTTGTCTTCTGTCCTCCAGACGTCCGTTCGTCTGCGGGACGTCATAGGTGCCGGAGGATTTGGTTGTGGCCGTGTCGGCCGGTTCCTAGGCTGCCGTTTGGCAGCTGCAGCATACGTCATATCAGGGCGAGGCCATTCTTCACGTCGAGTGCGATTGGCTCGGCAGACAGGAGCTATTGTCTGAAATACCTCTTTTTCCGCCGCGTCGGCTCCTTCATGACCCACTGGGCTTACATCCATGGCCATGATCTGATGCTCACTCGGTTCAAGAGTCCCAGCTGCCATGAACTGTTGTAATTCTTCTCTCACAATTTGTCGTATGAGAGACGCAAAGTCGTGCTGGTCTTCCACAACTGCCATAGGGACTACGTTGGGAAGTCTGTCATACTTCTTTCGCCCAACCCTCCTTTGTTGCATCTCCTCAATCCGCTGGCACCACTTGATGAACTCTTCCGTCGTAGCGACGTCTTTTATCAGAAGAGCTTGGTACATGTCTTCTGCAATACCTTTCATTAGGTGCGTGATTTTGTCGGCTTCAGTCATATTCGGGTTGACTACGTTGCATAGGGCCAAAACATCCTGTATGTAAGATTGCGTCGGCTCCCCATGTCGTTGGGCCCGGTTCTTCAGTTGTTCTTCCGCCGAGCGGATTTGTCGCTGGTGGTCCCCAAACGTTTTCTTAAGTTCCGTCTGGAACATTTCCCAGTTATTCAGTTTTTCTTCGTTGTTCTCGAACCACTGCTGGGCGGTTCCGTCCAGATAGAAATAAACATTTGCCAAGCACATGGTATGATCCCACCTGTTGTACTTGGCGACTCGGTCGAACCCTTTAGCCATTTGTTAGGATCCTGTCCAGCGTCTCCAGAGAACACCGATGGGTGTCGAATGTGCAGCTGGCTTGCCCGCCATGGGTTTCCTAATGACGCGGACTTCGGAAGGACGTACTGAGTATATCCTTTGTAAGTCCGGTTCCAGTCCGTGTAGGCGGCGACTTTTACGTTGCCTAATCGGAGCCACGACGATGCAGCTGTTGCACAGGGTACCCCGGCGTCTCCACCAAACTATGTCGCGTGGAACCGGGACAGGTGTGAATTCGAAGGTTACTTGTCAATGAACACAAGCACTTAAACTGAGAACAGGTTATTGAGAACTCAAACATACACGCAGCACTGACTGCCTCTTGGGCAGAATGCTCTTCTATTTATACACAGATAGAACGTACTAGAGATTACAAGAGTAGTTAACAAATGAAATGTGTAGAAGTTACAAGTGACCTTAGGAAACATGTAGAATCTTCTGGAAATAATAAACAGAATTAAATAATTTTTGTCAGTGGGCGGGATTGAACCGGCGACCTTCGGTACCGCAATTCGTGACGCTACCCGCTGCGCCATGCTGGCAGACGGTACACTGGCGTTCATGCGGCAATATACCGGTCAGTGGTCTAAGAAATTTAAGAGTAAACTGTGCATTAAAGACTTAAATTAAAATTATTTAATCTCTAACTAACTGTTATCATTTAATAGTTTTGAAACTTCCTTCTAATTCTTGGTGAATCTGAGAGGAAGGTTTGAAGCGACCTTGTATTTTTTATAAATTACTTGACACTATTCCAGGTAAGGCACAAGTAAGCTCGCTTTAAGAAGAGCTGTTTAAGGTGAGAAGCTTTTGTAAAGGTAAATACACAGGACAGAAGCTTCGTGAGGTTCCAGGGCGTGAGAGACTGACTTATATTTATTTCCTCAAATATAATTGGTTCATTCAGAGGTCTCTGTCACATTGCAAACATACTGGTGAAATTTAGACGTTTATAGTTTTTCTTGTCCATACACAGGTCACCCTGATATCCAGATATGATTATAGTAGAGTTTACTGAGAACTTATTAAATCTGACTAATATGCCTGACATCGTATAGGAGGTTAAACGATGATTCATTAATGATGATTTCACGGTAATTTGCCGCTACAAGCCTTTACCTCCATCATGTTGCCTGTCGTGCTATAAACGTATCAGTTGAGCGCCCTAGAATGAAGGACATGTTACAATATTTTGGTTTCACTGGAAGCTGATTAACACGGAATAGAAACAGAATCAAACGAAAACGATTATGAGGAATTTCAAATGGGTTTTCGAAAGATCATTCTGTCAGGCTGGCCGATACACGTCCATATCATATGACCTGAACAGCTACTTGAACCATTATTTGATTGGCCATCTTGTAAATGAATGCTGTGTTGTTGAAGAATCTTTGCCAATGTTATTTTCGAAGAGAAGGCGCTCCCTTGTAGGAGTGATTTGAAATTCTCTGGACATTTGCAGGTCGTTTCAAGTTGAGAAGCTTCCAGTGTGGTAGTAACAGGCGCAGGGAGAAGCAGAAAGCTACCAACACGAAGCGCGACGTGGCGGCGGTGGACCGGACAGGACGAGTAAAGGAGTGGGAGGGGGGGGGGGAGGCGCCAAGTCAACTGTCAATGGGCGCAATCTGGAGGCCAGTCCGGGAGGCGCAACTTGGACGCAGATGCGAACTGTCGGCTGGAAACTTGTGGAGCGCTGGATGTCGGACTTGCCGCCTTCCTCAAGACAGACCACAGCGACTGCAAACTTGGACAGCGAGCTGGTGGTCAGGAAGAGGGTGTGGCAGCAACACCTGCTGGCTCCAGTACTCACCCTAATTAAACTAACACACCCACGACGCTAGTTAGATGCCAAGTTTTAAAATTAGCTCTTTGCATAAATTATTACTATAAACCTCTTTTTATTTCTATAAGTCTTTGATGTATTGTGCAGCAATTCTCCCTTCAAATCTTCCGATTAACCTCCATTCCAGTAGAAAACTGTGAATGAATTAAACACTTTCTGAAGGTATGCCACACTCTCATACCAGTGTAAGAATTTTCATGGTGAGGATTACCGTCGCAATAATCGACACAGAAATTTCACTGAGATGTCCAAAATCTGAGTTGGAAAACACCTGATGTTTGATAAAATTCCATACATAACTATTATATTTTACTGTAACTTTTCAACAAACACAACTAATCTCATATAGAAAATTGGTTAAAGTTCGCAGTGACGAAAATTTGACGTGCACTGTTGATTTTTGCCTATTATCTACTAATGCTGGGCAAAGTTTCACTACGCACGCGTCAGATATCATTCCCAATCTTGTGAGTTTTACCCTTCTTTCGCTAATCTTTTGGTGAGATAATAATTTTGATAGTACTTAATAACTAAATTAGACAGACTTACCAAAGCTGAAACAGTAAAAACTGAAAAGAAACAATTAGCTACTTCCTCCATATAATGTGCTTTTGTAGTAGTTCATATTTTTTCGACGTCTCAAACATCTTTTAATTGTTTCACATTGATTACCAAGAATGTATCAATGGGTCATTTAGAAATAAATCTCTATATCAACTCGTACATTATGTAGTCAGGCCCTGTATTGACTTTTCTTGACGAGACCTTCGTCTTTTTCTATTAAAATACTTCCAATTTTAACTTGAAATTATCCTAATTGTTTTGTAAGGCCTCGGTAAGTGATTACAAACATGTGGATAATTCTGTCGTTCAGCTTGCTCCGTTTTAGTAGCGGGTTACTCACTGTCTTTGATCAGATATCCCCTTTCTTTGTTCCAGTCCTCCTTATTTTTTTTTAATAGCTGATTAGACATAGTTTTTCACTTAATATTTTACATCACTTTTATGTAATTTATTATTAACTTTATTTTTATTATTTATTTATTTAATAAGTAAATAACTTGTATTATTCTTTCTACAATTGTTTCTCTGTCTGTACTTTGGTTGCATTTGCTGTTGTTTTCATTTGCCCGGTTATGTTTCCATAATTCCTAACCTCCTCACAGAGCATTCATGTCTCAATAATTTGATACTGCTTCTTTCATAGATTTTTCTTCTTGCTGTATAATATTAAAATAAACACTCAAACTTAGGTACTTGTGGAATAGAAAGAGGTAAATTGTGAGCTTGTTACAGTGTACAAATCTTATCCTATTACACTAAGACTTCCAATAATTAGAAGAAAAAGTAATTACAGGTATGAAGTCAACAACATCGTCTGTTACATCCGGGGAATTAATTAGAATATACTCTCATCTTCTACTATCATACTGTGTGCTGGAATAACTCTGTTTTACTTGTTAAAACCGATTCACAACCATTGTATGAACTTTTAATTACAGCTTCACTTCTCTATCACCTAGCTACCAAGACAGCTCTTTCCATGTCCTCTACCCTGCTTTTTTCCTAGCTTTGGGTTCACTTATAGACATCCTTTCTCATGCAAAGTTAAACATAGAATCATGCAGAAATTGAATCTTCATGTTAATTTCCCAATTTTGCTGTTGTCATTATGTAAAGGGTCAATAAAATGGCATTTGTGGTTTTACGAAAGTAAACTAAATCGGCGATGGCCAAATTGACTTTCCCAAGCAAGCAGTACAGTGCAGACCAGAATGCTCCTCAATGTAGGCAGACCGTACACAGTAGTGCTGTGCTGCGTAGCACCCGGCAGCCCACTCTGCAGGGGCAATTTGCCTGCCACTTGGCGCGCCACACACTCTCTTAAGGCGCGTCTCTACAAAAGCCAATTGCCGCATTGTCCCTGCGAACAAAGGGACGGCCGACGTTATGTTGTGAGAGCGAGGTCCGTGTGTGAACCAGCGCGAGAATTTCTATTGATAGAAAATGAGTAATGAAGTGGTTCACTGACATTCTCATTACCACTTGCAACAGCTTTCACACTTAACTTAAAGCTTCTCTCCCTGCTTATATCAATTATGTTCTAACATTGTTATTGATTCCTCTAAATGAATGCAGAGCACGAACGTTACAGAGAGAGAACTCTGTTGTTTTACTTACCGATACTGTCTCTGCATCAACATACGTTAAAAATTAAGTGGAGAGAGTATAAACTTTGGCAGTCATTATTTTAAGCAGCAGTTGAGCCGGGTTTTACTGTTTCCTGTATACTATTCTATTTTTATGATTGTATCAACAAACATAATACAAAGAAAAACATCTATAAGTCATGTAAAACTAAGCTCATTTACGTAGAAAACTGTATTATTTCTTAAACTGCAAGTTTCTAGCAACTATAGATAACAGATTCCCAAACTTTTTAGGCCTACCACCGATTTTTTTTTTTTTTTTTTTTTTTTTTTGCTTTCCTTCTAGTAATAAATACTGAAAATGATTAAATTTTTTGTCTCAAGTCCACTTTTCGAAACAGTGATTCCATGGTACCCCTCTTATTTGAAGTGTACAAAAATAAGAACTAATGTTTAAAAATACTTTATTAAAAGATACAAAGAATACTGGTGCACTATATACAGGCTGATTAACACAAACGTCTTATGAAAAAATATTATTAATCAGATAGCTGAGCTTGGTTTATTTATTTATTCGTGTCCATGAAATCAGTTTAATGCAATTTAAGGAAATACATTTAACACACAATAAAACAACAATACAACACAATTACACAAACAAATTGGTCAACCCTAACGCGTAGATAGGATTGGCAGTTAGTTATATTCCGCAAGAGCACCAGTAAACAGCAGCCTGTCTGGCCTTGTCATTTTCTGTGAACAGGTCGTCGAGTGTACAGTACAGGGCTCGTCTAGTTTGCTGCAGTTCAGCAGATGTTGCGGATCCTGCACTTCCCCACCTTCACTGAGTTCATCCACTCGGATGTATCCCAATTTTTTCAGATTTTCTTTTCACCGAGAAACATCGGTTCTGAGTTGATTTAGGGCAGGTTGTGTACGGAATATGAAAGCCTGCTGCAGGTTACTCCATTTGATTTTCGCAAATTATTCACGGGGATAATATTCGCCAAAGTTCTGCTCTGCTTTTTTTTTTTTTTTTTTTAGGTGGTGATGTATTTGGTGTCGTATTCAAGAAGCTTCTTCTTGATTTTAGCCGCAAATTGTGAAAGTACTCTTAATACCGGATTGCAATTAATAAAAAGTAAATAAACACGATCGCTGCATTGGTGTGGTATAGCCATGTGAGTGTATGGAAAGTATAGCGCATACACAATGTTGGTGACATACCGTGTTGTAAATAGCTCGTAAGCCTGAGAACATTTTATTCATGTTTCATATTACCTAGATATTACAAATATTTTAAAAGCGTTTAAATTAGAATATTTGCGGGTTATGACACATTGTATATCGCCTCAAGATCTTTGTAAATTTAAATTATTTGAGAATATTTCCGTGCATATCGCAATTGGTAGAGGATTTGGAAACTTTCTCCATAGATAGGAAATAATTACGAATTATGCCGTCCAATAATCGCCTAAAGAGTATGGGAAGCATAAATCGTATAAAAGCCTTCAACACTTTCTCAAAATTAATGATTTCAGCTGAAAAAATAAGTTTAGGTCCGAAAATGGTAGAGATATGATGGGGGAGGATCACTGTAAGGAGTTCATCGGCAAAGGTGTTCCAGGTGAAAATGTTCGGAGACAGAATGTGTCATAATATCGCCAGTTGGGACACAGTATTTTATGAAGAAGTAGTAGTAAATAACTAGATAGTATGGCAAAAGCAAAAATCTGTTGAATTCTAAACAGAAACAAAACTAAAATGAGATTATTTAGCGTCAACTTAGGTATGCTAGCTGGAAGATTTAAAAAGTGTTACAATAGGTTAAGAGGCGTTGGTCTAAGAAAATAGTTTAAATGAAAAGTAGGCCTTAGAGTGGAACAGGTAAAATTTTCGAGCTGAGGTGACAAGTTTGGAAAACAATTTAAAATATTTGTTTTTGTGTTTGTGAAACTTTTAGAAATTACTAGGCAGTAGGGTTTGTTGTTGTGCGTTTTAAAAATGTCAATTACCAGCAAATGCTAAGTGATAGGAAACTTTTATGATTTAAAGCACTAAAAACAGAAAATCTTCATTTGAATTGAATAATGTATTTAGTGTTGTCAGAAAGAGAAGCTGTTACCCTGACAATATGTACATTTCTTCATCAGGTATTTGTGACCTCACAGGACTTATTTCTATTAGAAATCTTAACAGATTGCCTTAATAAAATTAGGTTAAATAATTAAATAGCAATAAAAATGTCTGTATTAAACTAAAAAGGTTAAAAATCTCTGTATAATTCTATTACGAGTATAATGCTGTAACCTGAATTTCTAAATACTGAAGATCCTTTTTTTTAAATTAAGATTGATTAGATTGATGCCCGTAAAAGAAAGATTATTGATTTCAGAAATTTGTCTTTGGCCTCACGCAAAACCTTTTGAACAGCTACTGACTTTATTTTTCGGCTTAGTGTACGATCAAAAAGTTAATATAGGAATACAAGTGAAACTATCCTAAAGCCATTTTTTTCTCAAACCTTTGTGTAGCAACATGTCAGCTGCCGTCTGAATGAAGCGAATGTGGTAACGATGAAAGTAATCGGAAAAGTGTTATATTAGAAGAAATTGTTTCCTGGCGTTAGTATTAATATATTTATCTCGGGTAACATGCCAAGTGAAGGCGTTTGCATATGATATTCTTCGTCACCTACCACTCAACCAAATTTTTAATGATAAATTTGAATGCGTATAAATTAAGAGCACAATTAAAATCATACTGATCAAAAAAAAAAAAAAAGTGTATCATAACCTAAATTCGTCCTTATCTCCAGCGACCGTTAATGATCTAACTGTTATTCATTCAAAAAGCTGTATAACTTATAATATCTTTAATGCCAGCAGCTCATCTACAGATCGAATTAGTATACATCGCAATATAGTTTAATTGAGATTGAACTTTTGATAAAAATCTGAATAGGCCGAAAATATTTGTTATGAATAAAATAGCTTATCACTTCTCTTTTTCTTACAGTTAGTTCAGAATTCACGTGTAGTATTTACGTGGACGAAGTTACGGATTACTTGTAATATAGTACAATGTAATGTAACATAACTCTCGACACCTTGGTGGACAGTAAAGACCAAAGCATGTCAGGTGCGTACAACACAAAGACTGCACGCTTCAGTTTAGCGTCAGACAAACGGCTGGAGCAAGGTTACGCTTTGCAAACAGCGGCCGGCATTCATAAGGGAGCCGATACGGCTGCAGTTCAATTAGCTCGCTTGTCGCCCGGACAAACGAATTAAATTGCCGTCCGGCCGGTGGCTCCCAATACGTCACCAGCCGACACGGTGTGGGAGCGGGTGGGGTGGGGGGAGGGAAGGCGCCATCGACAGGAGAGCCCCTGAGACGGGGCAAACAGGCAACCCGCCGCCCAATATAACTGCCGGGGTACCACTGTTAATAACGGAGACGGCAAGGGCCAAAGCAAAGCGGTTTATATTAAATCTGCCCACTGCGCAAACAAGGGTTGGCTGCCATCGACAAGCACAGCACATTCCACCAGACAACGCTTGCCTAAGAGTTCTAGTTTTCTGACTGCTAGTTTTAGTTTCTAACAACTCAACGGAATACATATATACTGAATCAATTATGAAGTGGACCTCATTTTATTTTATAACCATGATTCTTGCTAATAAAATGTTAAATATCCCTCTTGACCAGAATTATTTACATGAATCTTAATAACGAAACGTTATTGATATAAAAATGATTGCCAATAACTGTTGAACAGACTGCTTCAATTTTAATTGCCATGCAGTTTAGCTAAACCTATGTCAGTAAAAATGGCAAAGATCTCCATAGAAATTATATTAGATAACACAAGGAGTCATGTACACCAGCTGTTACTACTGCATACAAAGTAACATTGGTGGTAAGTTGGATGTTAAAAGAAAATAAAAAATTTTTGTGCTAATTTCGACAGAAGTTGAAGAAATTATCCAATTAAATTAATGTAATGGTATTATTTTGGAGGGTAACCGGTCACAAGCTTCCAGTGGTGCTACTGCAGAAAACATTGAGCGGCAAGAAATGATCTCTTAAGTTCACGAAGATCTGGGTAACGAATTATTTAATGTTGAACGGAACGATTTTCTTCCAGACATTTACATTCCATTGGTTTATCCATGTGTTAAGTCTTGAGGCCTTTCTATAGGTTATGGTGAGATCATTTGAATCATTTCAAGATTCAAGCCTTAATACTGTCTAACTAGTGCATGTTACCAGATTTAATATAATGTAGAAATTTTGCTCTGGATATAGCGCAACTAACAAAGCCACGAGGAAACTTTAAAACATATGCATTTTAGAGAGAAATAATTTAGCAAAACGCAGCATAAGAATAAAATTTCAAAAAGTGTGGTGATATTTGAACCACGCGTGGAGCTATTTAGATTACATAATTTGCTGCTTCATAGTGCATGTATTAGGCTTATAAGTCTTTAATAAACACATTACATGGCAACTTGACTGCCAGGAGGTACTCCATGCTTATATTCTACTTTAATTCTTTTCTCTTTGAAGATAATCATTCTTTCTCTTTGAAGATAATGAATGGGCGAGTAAATACTCCGCTGGCACTGCAACAGACAACTGCTGTTACGTTTCCCCTCTGTGTAGAGTTGTCTCTGATGTAACTTCTCTCTTCTCGTTTCACTGACCACTTTCTAGGGCCAACGTTATAGATTTTCTGAGGTGGATATTGAATATTTAACTCATCGTAAACACCCTTCAAGAGATCGTCGAAACTGTCCACAACCTCTTTGTTGAGGTTTGTAGAGATCTTCTGCTTTTCCAAGGAAATTGACCTACTATGTCTGTCCACAAAAAAAAATAAACAATCTTTCCCAGTCATCGTTGTTCATCACTCCATGGAGTGTTATGTTCTTTAGCTTTGTATAGTGGTATACTGCCCTCCTTACACTAATAGACGAAGGACCAAAATCACGTCTAGAAAGACTTTTAAGCATTTCCACCAGATCGGTTTCTAATTGTTTGGATCCGCGCATTGTTGGCATCATTCATGAAGCCTCTGTGAACCCGAGTATTCTCATCTCTTCCTACGAGCTGTATACGGTACGCTGAAACGCGATGCTGCCAATCTCGCACCGTATATGACCTCTAACTCGTTCATTGCTTTTTGCTTGAGTCATTCTACACTCAACCACAGCAAATACGTTGGTTTCATGTTTCCTAACATCGGAAAACATTTAAAAAACTTAAATCTCCTTCGTGTAAATCTCATAAACAAAATAAATTGAAAAAAAAATGCGAACAAATTATTTTCATTATGTTCAAATAGCTCCGTCGAAAGTGGTTCAATAGCCCTACATGAGTAAATTTCGTTGAGTTCTACTTCTAATTGTTCGGTGAAAAGACAATAAATGTAGGTAGTAGTGATACAGAATTGTTAAGCAGTACTTGCAGTCCATAATACATACAAAATATGCACTAATTAG
>JARYHS010012078.1:0-25003 GCA_031002005.1 Vandiemenella viatica
AGACTGGACCAAGGATCAATGTAACATGTCACCTGGTAGGATGAATCACGTTTCTTGATACAACAGGTGTCCAGATACGCCGTTTTACAAGTGAATGGCTGTTTGAAACATGCACCGCACCACGGAAGCAGACATGTGGGGGAAGTATTATGCTATGAAGAACATTTTCTTGAACTTCCATGGGACCTGTTGTAGTGATCTAAGGCATCATTACAGCAGTGGACTACGTGAATATTATTGCTGTTCACATCACTTCTTGATTTATGTCTTCCATGACGGCTATATCATCTTCCAGCTGGATAATTGTTCGTGTTACAAAGCAAGGTACGTGCTGCAGTGGTTTCAGTAGCATGATAGTGAACTCACGTTGATGTTCTGGCCAGCCAATCTCAATCCGAACACATCTAGGATGCTATCTGGTGCCAGCTCCGTGCCCACTAACCACTGGCCCGTAATTTCAGAAAATTCCTTATCCGTATACATCTGGAGCCAGATACCTCGGGAAGCCATGACACACGGAATCGTTGCTGTATTGCATTGCAAAAGTGGGCCAACACGCTATAAGGCAGGTGGTCATAATGTTTTCGCTCATCAGTGTGTATGCTTGGTTAGGGATCAGGGATTTGAAATGGCAATTACTTCCGGAAACGCGCAATTTAAGAGCAAATGAACAACAGGATCAGCTTAAGCAACTTAGACGACTGCCTTCTAATAAATTAACGGCGTGACAGCTCGGCTATGTAGAGCTCCTCCTTCCTACTCACAGAAAATAGTAAAATTTAAATAAAAACTAACTAAAGCACTGCATATAAATTCAGTGCGGACGTAGTTTACTGCTACAAGCGGCTAGTCGGCTCCTACTGCCACATGGTTGTGGTATTAGCGACACCACTCGTGACATCTCGCTGTCGCTGGCTATTTCAAGTTTTTTTCTTATATCATTTTTTCCCTATATCAAAGCTCATCACTTATGTCGCAAGCCTGGTCAAAGTGGTTCTTGTGAAAAACGTAATCAAAGTACTGATTCCTTAAGTTTCCACCAATTCCAAAGTGTTGTTACAGATGCAATACGGAGTCACTTTCAAATTTATCATCTCGGTATTACTCTCAGTTTCCGAACATTGTTTTGCGTGAGTCATCAATGAGTTAGAGGGCAAGCACAGCCACGGCGGCACTCGGCTAGTCGAGAATAACATTTCTTACCGCTCCCTATAGTTCTTTATGCTTAGTGCTTTAGGCCTCATTAGGCTATTCGTATTTCTTCATACGGAGTCATTCATAAATTACGTCACACCAATTTCTTGTCTCCCCCTCCCTTGTAAAACTCTGCGCCCCACACCCTCCCATTATGATATCGCACATTTTGTAATTTTAAATTTAGAAGTTGATTAAAACAGTACTTCCAACGTGACGTCACGAAGCTTATCGTCCCTCCTTCCCCCCTCCCCTTGTCACGCAATGAGCCACATTGTGGAAACCTGTCCACCCCACCTTCTCCGTTAACGTGTGACGTTTTTCATTAATGGCTTCTAACGGTTACCCGTTTTCTCTTCAGCCTACAGTTGGAACTGTTATTTCGGAAACGATGAAGTCACGTATTCAACTAATAATAAATACCTTGAATATTTTTTTTTTTTTTTTTTTTTTTTTTTTTTGCTTATGGCTTTACGCCTCGCCAACGTTGAGGTCCTTAGAGGTGGGATGGGGCAGGGGACAAGGTACTGGAAGGAATTCGGCCATGGCCTTCTTGAAGGAAAGTTCACGGCGTTCGCCTGATTTGGGAATACCCTGAATACTAGTTCCCTATTTACGGCTTCATTCCACAGGTTTTTATTGCTCAATTTTATGAGAGTAATGGTGGATGTTGGTGCTGGAATAAAAACCTGCAACTAATTGGAAGCAGGTATCCAATGTGCCACAAACGATTATAAAGCGTGAGGCCCCAGATCCCCAGATACAGGGAGCGCCCTCTAGACAATGTGGGCGTGATAATTCCTTCTCACTCTAGGCGAATTCTTTCAAATGACCATAGCTGAATATTTCCCGTTCCTTACCCCCCACCCCACCCCTCCCTCATTTCCCGCCACTAGTGATCCTGACGTAGATGACGTGTAATTCCGGATTAATAAAAACAAGTGCCTTTACAGACTGGAGCTTCGATGCAAAGCACCCTCTCCAACTTACAGAGTTGTGAATTACAGAGTACTGATGTAGACCCCGCACAGTATGCAATTACGCCAGACTGCTTAATATTGGCAAAGATGACAACACAATAATGTCAGTTTGGCCAGTCACGAATACCACGAAACGTTATCCAGGATGTAATTTGTTCGCTGACGATAAACGCGAAACGTTTTGTTCCTGACGTTCGAGACTACTTAGTACATGGTACTATGTTGTTGATGATTTTATGACTTGCAGCATCCTGATTTGGACTTCTCAGCGAAAAATATAGTCACAAGGCGATTTCACTTACAAGGAGCTTTCAGTGGTAACGGTCGGTTGACGAAGCTCTGACTGAGGGACAGGTTTTTTCTGCGAGAAACCGCTTCTACCATCTTCCTGCGCAGAAATATTGCTTGTTCCTGAGAACAGATAGACGAGCACAGCGGCGTGTCACTGTGTATCTTCAATTTCTGATTTAAATTGCGCTTCGACTCGTAGTGCCTCGCCTGCAAACACGTAGCTGGTACTTCTGTCCGCCACTAAAGGATGAAATGAAATAATTTCTGGATGACTAATATTTTACGGGACTCCCATAATTATGAATTATTGTTGTAGTAATTTTAATGACTAGTATCTGTTCAATTCTATAGCGCTTAGGCGAATCCAAATGTTTTCAGATACAATGTTGTTGTATGCCATTTTTTTGCAGTTCCTCAGTAAATTAAATATTAAAAATATCACAAATGCAACTATTTTTGTATGATTTGATGCGGTACTCATTTCACCTCTCATCGAGGCATCATCAGCGCTGAATCCATGTATAAATTTTACATTTAGTTTTCAAACTTATTATATAATGTTTAACATGATTCTAAACATTTCCTGAGTCTTTACAACTTACTGTTTACATTGGTGTTCTCAAGGTTCGGAACCACACATATCAGTTTTTTTCCAAAAAGCATGTTACCGCTAAAGCTATTTGACTTAGCTGTTGCATGTTGGATGTAAACTTTGCGTCTATTGTTACTCAGTTGTTTATGGTGGCCATCTTGTTAAATTACTGTGATGTTGATGCACTGATAGCGCCAGAGAGTTAATTGTTTGCTATTTTGTTTCTGCTTTTATGTATCGTGAGTGAGTGCATGTATTTGGTATGTTTATTTATTTATTGTGCTTATTGTACATTCATTTCTGTAGAGGTAATGTATGTTTACCAATCTGAACAGCGTTTGGTTTTTCAGACTTATACGGTCATTCAGTATCTGCTTAGCATTTTTTATTGTTTTCTGAATTTCATGGTTTTCTTGTAGAGTGAGGGTATTGTTGATTGTGAGGATTTGCGTATCTCTTTTAGTGTCTAATACGTACGGTATTAAATCAAACAAAAACAGTTAGATTAGCGTCGTTTTTGACACTTAACAATGTTTTCAAATGGTTTATCCTAGTATGACTGAACGTTCTAAAAAAAAAAAATAACGGCCTCATATCTCAGTATGGAATCAGGATGAGTGGTGTATCAGAGGGCTGATGTAGCAAAACACATTTATTTAGACATCTGCTCTAGGAACCATACAATATCGTTCGTTGTTAAAATATGTATATTAAGTCGAAGTATTCGACAGTTAGAGACAAGCTTGTAAATAGATTTGGACGAAGTAAAGAGATTTATAAATATGGAAATGTTTCGGCGTAGAAGAGTCGATAATAACAGCAATTCCAGTTATTCAAGGGGTAAGGTTTTAAATAAACGTAAGAATGGTAGAACCCACGGCCAACTGATGTATACTTTGATCAATTACGATTTTCTCGATCGCAATAAATATGACTATCACATGATTTGATGATAGATTTAGTCTGAGTTGTAAAATTTTATCCATCTCTTGCAGGATGGCAGTGTTTATTTAGTTAACGTGCTAAATCACCGATTCCTGCTCTCCAAGAACATTACAAAATTTCATTTTTGGTGGTATTCTTTTGAACTAGGAATACTGAATTAAAAAAACTAAAAATTAACTAACGTTGAATTATTTACGAAATATTTTCTCACTGATCAGACAATTAATGTTTTTGATACCACATTACGACAACAGCTACAACGAGCAGCAATTAATCTTCAAGAAATTTTCCTAGGTGGCAAATATTATGAAACATGCCGTTAACTAACGAAAAAAAAATAGAAACAATTTTTAACGTTGCATGGCACCGTTACAGCAGGATTGTACCGTTACATGACTTTGAAATTATAGAGGATTTACAATAGAATCATGGTAACATTAAAATTCAGTTATAATTCTCTGTTCCATGAAGCAGGACATGGAAAATGCTTCGTAATGCTGACCATACTTCTACGTTCCGCTTTAACATGTTGTTAGTGATTTTTGATCACTGGTCTCATTAACTTAAAATCAACCTCAGAGAAGATTCCAAGTATTCATCAACTGATAAGTGGGTGTAACTGGTGCAGGATGCAAGTCAGCACATCCAACTAAAATGATTCACTATGTGGAGGTTTGTTACATGTACGAGAACGAAGTGCATTATAAAGGACTAGCTGATACCCGCGACTACGAACGCGTGGATTAAGAATTTCTTTGCCAGAACTGAATATGGAAAGTTGTTGGTAACGAAGGATTGGTCCCAAACAACACCGAGTCGGCATAATATGACAGGAAAGCTATCACTATATCATTCTACCGTCGAACCTGTATCTTGAAGAGAATCAATTTCCAACATATTTCTGTCACCATTCGATAAGTTCTCAAAATTTCGTGACTACAACAGTCAATCATACCGGAAAATATGTCCTGTGCCCTTCCTACAGATTTTCTTGTCAAATTCCATCAGTATCGATACAGACATTTAGTCGTCAAAACGTAGCAAAAAGACAGAGACTTACTTCAGCATTTATAGTATTATTACTGCAGATCACACACACACACACACACACACACACACACACACACACACACACACACACACACACCCTGACTGCGAACAACCTCTGAGGGATCATTATAACGTAAAAAGGTGTGCACCTACAGCATTTATAGGCTACCTACGATTTGCCTCACATTTAACCAATAAATTTGTGATATCTATAATTTAGCATTCAATCCGAATAACCGACCGTCCAGGCGTGAATCTTACGATCAAAAACAATTTTTAAAAATCTTTGCCTGCACGGAGAGTTGAACCGGAGACCACGATCCAAAGAGCAGTAAGCAAGCGTTTTAAGCACTGAGCTACCAGACCACTACATGAAAAGATAGTACAGATACCTACACATCCTTCGCGTCTGTCTATCACCGTTCAGTAATTTTTCAAAATTATAAGAAAACATATATTATTTATACAGAAAATTTTTCAACCAAATGTAGACAGTACTTTTCTTCTTGTTTCAAAGGATAAGTGTGCAAACTTTCATCGAAATCGGAAGAAAACTGTGGATTTGTATGAAGAACAAACAAACTAACAAACATACATTCATCTTTATATATATAGATAATGGATTCAGGAAAGGTACGCCCATCCATATTTCGGTTTTCCTTGGTTCTACTAAAGGCAAATGCTGGAGAGGTTCCTTCAAAAGACAAAATTCCTTTCTGCTCCCTGCCCCTTGGCCTGGTTTTAGTTACATCTGTCCGGAATTAAATTTGTGAAACTGATATATCTTCTTCCGGCGAAAGTTATGCGCTAAGTACCGAGCGGGACCTGGTATTCGGGAGGACGCGGGTAAAAATCTCCATTGGAACATCCAGATTTAGGTTTTCCATTGTTTTCCGAAACCACTCCAGAGCAATGCTGGGACAGCGCCTTCGCCGAACTGTCTATCGTTCCTTGTCCCCACATCCTCAGTCGAGAACTCATGCGTTGCAGACGAGCTTCATGGTGTGAGTGTTTTGGGTTTAGACGATATTGGTGTAAATTCCGCAGTTAGTAGTGTAATTATGACAGTGTTGAAACATTACAAGAAACAGATCTTAAAACTATGACCGTTCAGACAGATAACTAATTCTACGTCAGTCTGGTGAAGACAGCGAGGTGCCAAGTATACACTTCAACACCATGCATCCAGTGAAGTGGCAACGTGCTTAGTGGAAGTGAAAAATTTTATACGTTCATCGCAAGAGTAAGATGGCTAAACCTTGTCCATTCCGCTTGCCCCACTTCACCTCCTTTCCTTACCTCTCTAACAAGGGGACCTTAAGGTCTCGGAAATTCAGTTCGTGATGAGACTTCGTTAGTTAAAGGAATACTTTAAGGATGTCCACTCACTAAAGTAGCAAAGCGCACTAGTCACAATATTCCGAGAAAAAGGGCTCTAAAGTACTACGCGCAGCTCATATACTGGTCGATTTGTACGCCATGTCATGCAAAGTGGCTGAGTCTATGCCGAATTCGCTTGATAGTGGGCGATCTGGTTTCGGTGCTACGTAGGGTATTTTTTAATTGTTTTAAAAACTATAACAACCTTTAAATAAAGTTAATGACCTAAAATATTATCAATTAAATCATAAATAATTTTTTATTTATGAAATGAATGTTACAGCTAGTTAAAATGTGAACTAAAGACAATATTTTATTTTTAAAAAGTTGAATAATTTCAAATGCATTTTTAACAAACGTAAATTAAAACTTTAATTACTACTGTCATTAAAAAGTAATCACAAATTTTAAGATATTTTAAGCTGTGGAGAAATTAAAAATATTCGTTGTAAATTTTAGGAACAGTATAGTTGTTGCACTATTATACATAGGTAGGTAGTCGGTAATTTTTGAAGACCCTAACGGTACTAATGTACAATGGCCCTTACTTGTTACAGTACGATATATACAGTTTGTAGAATAACAGACAGATTACCATAAAATACATATTTTAATGTAATTCCTATATCTTTGAAATGGCGAGGGCCTGTTAGTTTTACTATCTTGAAAGGTTTCCATAGCAGCAAAGAAATAACTAGGAGATTGCCTAGGTTGGTTAGCGTCTAAGGAGAACTTGCGAATAAGAAGTCCAATTATGTAATTAATGTGGAGTATTTGGAGTTTATTAAAACCAATTTAAACTGTGCTGAGTATAAACACTATCAGTTCATTTATTTAGTTTAGCTGCATGTTCTAAATATAAAGTAAATATCTCCAACCGCAGTAAAACCACGAAGTTATTAAGAAGTATAAAAGCACGACAAATATAAGGAAAATCTCTTCGGAAATACGACACGTTTTACCCACCCTTATTCCTCTAGAAACTCGAAATAACGTGCCAGTTCATTCTTGACTTTCGCAGGGATTCGAGCGTTCTGAGCTATGAAATATTATCAGAATTTTTAAAATATTATGAATTGAAAATGTCTGTTAACGCAGAAATCGCAAAAAAGTATAAGAAGCTGCAGATGAAATCAGTGAAGATTTATTATACCGTGAAATGTCAACGTTGAGGTTAAAAGATGCGGTCGTTAATTTATTACAAAAGCTTGCTTGCTAAAAATAATTTCATTACATCGTAATCTTTAATTTCTCTTGAAGCGTTGTTGATCGGTGAAGAAATTTACGAACATGGTATGGACATGCTGGCTGAAAAAATACTTGTGACTGACGAAGAACTTGCTCATAAAAATGAAAACTGTGGCGAGGAACCTTTTGAAAAAGTCAAGATCATATAGCTCATTAGATGAATATGAACGAGAAAAAAAGATGAGAGGTAGAACATACTTATTTGGATTACAAAATTAAAGTTTTTAATATCGCAAAAGCACACCCCACGTGGAATTGGCAAACATTAAAAAAAAAGGATGCAGCCGGCTAAAAAAGAAGGATTATTTATCCCCGTGGGAAGAAGAAATAAAAAAAGGAGCAAATAAATTTGATAAGTACGTAACAATCAATTTCCAGACACATGATCGATGTGTGTAAGCCCGAGAGAATTAAAAGCTACCCGAGGTAGCACCGAACCCGGATCGCCCGTTCGGCAAGCGTGTTCGCTACAGACTCGGCCACTTCGCTGTGTTGGCATCGTATATACGAGCTGAGCGTCAAACTTTAGAGCGCTTTTTCTCGAAATCTTGCTAATGCGCTTTACTACTATACTGGGTGGACGACCTTAATGTATAGGCTACTACAAATCTGCGAAGTCTTATCCCGAACTGAATTTCCGCGACCGTTCGGTCCCCTTGTAAGATGAGCGTTGTGTCCAGATAGACGGGTTGTAACTTTCCCCTTCGCATGTAGGGGTAAGGGCAGCGGAGTGGGGATAGAGCTCACTGACCTTGAGCCGCCTCTGAAAACTGAAAGGGCTGTAGCAGCTTTTTGGGAAAAAATAAAATAGTATCCGAGCTACAGACAACCGCATCAAATGATGCAAAAAAAAAAAAAAACTTCAGTAATTCAACAGACAACACCACGGACTGATGTAAAAGATACTCATTGCTTCCTCTCAATAAATCTCAACATTCATTAATTTGTGGCGGACTGTGTCTTTGTTCCGGCGAAAACACTGTGGATGGGGCTTTTACAAATTTATAGCTTATGGTAACTTAAAATCTGTGTTATGACTACGTGGAGGAATAAAATCAAACCCCTTCTTAACAACAACATTTATAGCGCCATATTTCAATTATTTCTGTGTTTCTGTATGAACAAATGAAATAGTATATCTCGGAACCTCTCGCTAATCCCATTCGCGCGGAGTAATCCTCGTTAATTATAATTTGAAACTTAATAATGGTAAATTCAAAATTGCTAATTGTATTTCAGTAGAATAACTGGTAAACTATTACGGTGGGATTTCTGTGCTTACTGTCGTAGTTTCGATCCCCACACATGGTATTATTTTTTCTTTTGTTAATTGGTTTCCTTTTTGCTAATATTTTCTGTTTGTAGCATTAAAATTTGTTTTTTTTTTTTTCAAAATTTCACCTAAATATTAATTTATTTTTCACAATAGGAAGATTTTATGAAACGTATTTCATTACCGTGACTGCATTTGATATTTCATATCCTTTCTAGATCTCGGTTTTTCCTACATTAATTTTAAACCATACCAGACCCATTCTTCTTTTTTTTTTTTTTTTTTTTTTTACTAGCTGGTAATTTTTTCGTCAGACAGCATTACCTATTAATTAACACGTTACTGTAAATTGAGGCCGTACAATATCTGGGTGTTCTATATTTTAATACTTTAGTGTTTAAAAGTTTAGGGATTTTTTGTATAGTTTTATCTACTGTCTAATTAGGTCCAATGTTAAACGATAATTTTGAGGCAGTTAAATGTTTGTAGTTAGCCGCTTCCTAATTGCTTCCAGCAATCAACTAAGGATTTATGGCAGATGATTCTTTTAGCTACATACTGTAACAAAACTAACGTTAAGATTTTCACAGAAAAATACAATTTTAAACCGAAATTTGTGTAAAAACCGTCACAATTGTATTACAGAAGGTGTTGAAATTTCAAATGAGACTAAAAGTCTTTCTCAATAGTCTACTTGACGGCGAAGCTATTAAAATCTAGGATTACACAGCGTTTGTTGAGATCAATGAGAAATAAAAGTTAAAAACTCACATTCTGAAGTGCGATCAGATAACAGGACGGCATGGAAAGAGATTGGGATATAACGAGGATGTAAACACTAACTTCCAAGCTCTTAAATGTTGCGATTACTGAATCAGCTTGCAAAGGTCGGCAGTAGTGGCTACATCAAAGCGGCCAGGGTTTGAGTTAGTTATTGATTGAATTACAACCCTGATGATTGTTTGATATGGCATGAGGGGGCGGATTGGAAGAGGGAATGAGAGATTATCTATCCTTTCAGTATAAGCATCCAGAGAGATCAATGATGACCGAAATCACTGCATGTTCGCCGATTGTCGGAAAAAAGCACAAACGATACTCTGTCTAATTTGAATATGAACATCATAATTATCACACTAAAGCCTCATCAAAGAGATTTTGTCTCTCATAAACAAACTGATGAAAAACAATGTGTGAGAAATGAGGAATATACCACTGGTAATTCGGTAGCAGAACAACTATATCAGTTTAACATTCTCTCTTTCTTACCATCCAAATTGAATACTTTTAGAAAGGTCATTCAATGAATAGTTTGAGATCGCTTAGTTACAGCAAGGATTTCTGTAGTATTTTTGCAGCCGAATCATTCTTCTGTCGATGACAAAATAGAAGTGACATTTCATCTTCTTCGAAATAGCACATAATTTTAGCATCGTTTGGCACTTCAATCTAATAAACTAACTTAAATCATCCAGTTATCTCCATCAACTGTATGAAGACAGTTATCAAACCAATAAATATTAAAAAAATAACTAAATCGGTTCTTTGTCCTTCAGCATTTAAGTTTGGACCCACTGTTGCTAACGCTCTTGGCATGAGATTCACATAAAGAAATACTGGTGATGTTTAATATTCACCAGCAGCTTGTTCGTATTTACTGTACAGCAGTGAATTTATCTTTATGCTAAGAAATTCAGACACACACAATTGAACTACAATTTGATTTTGTAAACATCATCCAGTATTAACTTATTTTAGTTTCAACAATTACATTTCTACAAAACGAATTGCTACGGTATCTTAATTTTATTCAGGCTGTCATCACTCTCTCGACTGACATGAAGCGATTTTCCCTCTCTTCCTATCTTGTGCTAACCTCTTCACCTCAACATATCGTCAACTAAGTGCTTCATGTATTTTAATCTCCGCCTTCTTCTGCAGGCATATTCATAAAGATCTGTCTTATACTTAGAAGTAGCTATGAATTATGAAAACTCTGCATAAACAACAAATTTTAAAAAACGCATGAATATATCTTGTTATAAGTTGAATGAAGAATAAGATTTTTTTTTGCAAAGCACTGCAAATTTCAACTGAAATATCGTGCATTGAGTGCTAATGTTCCCACAACACGATGGAGCGCATGGCATTCTCTTTTGAAAATGATTTTCTCTCTGTGACTTTCAAATAAAGGGATTTAGATACGTTTTCGTAGAACATAGCGGAGTCCAACGACTGTTCTGGAGACGCCATAACAGTGTTTTTAAATAAAGGGAAACTTTTTTTATAATATTTTTGGCGTAACGTTAATTGATTTTCCTCATAAAACCACTAATTACTTAGTATATTTCTGAATTACAAATCGTGTTATTAGTCTTACCAAATAAATGTACGATCAGAGATCCAGAATTCCCAAAATGCCCGTTGATTAAAGACCTTGAGATCATCATCATTTCACCATCATAATACAATCATCATCATATCACCATCATTATATCATCATTATATCATCAAATCATCATGTCGTCATATCATCCTTCGACGCTACCTCATCATCATCATATCATCTCCATGTCATCTCCATATCATCATCATCATATCTCACCATCATATCATCATCATCTCATCATCCTAATCACCCCATCATCATCATCAAATCGTATCATCATCATCATCCCATCATCATCATCATGATTCCATCATCATCATCATCATCCCCATCATCATAACCATCATCCCCATCATCATCCCCATCGTCATAACCATCATCCCCATCATCATCATCATCCCCATCGTCGTCTTCATCATCCTCATCATCATCGTCGTCGTCGTCGTCGTCATCATCATCATCGTCATCAGCATCATCATATCATCATAATCGTCATCATCATCATCAAATCATCATCATCATCATCATATCATCATCATATCATCATCATCATCATCATATCATCAGTGTATCATTATTTCATCATCTCATCATCATCTCACCATCATCATCTCCATGTCATCATCATCATCAACATATCATCATCATATCATATCGTCATATCATCATCATTATATCTTCGTATCATCATTATCATAATACACAGACGGAAAAAAAAATCCCAACACCAAGAAAAAATTATTGTAGAGTAATGAAATTTGGACAATGCATTTGTCAAGTTAACATGTTTAATTGATTAAATTTTCAAGATCACAGGTTAATTTAAGCTCAAGAAAATGCATTTCAAATGTGAAATACTGTTAAATTAATAGCCGGTGTAACCTCCAGAATTTTGAATGCAAGCCTGCAAACGTGAATGCATTGTGTCATACAGGTTTCGAATGTCACTTTGTGGTATAGAGTTCCATGCTTGTTGTACTTGTGCTGTCAATACTGGGACGCTCAGTGCTGGCTGTGGATGATGCTGGAGTTGTCGTCCAATGATATCCCATACGTGTTCAATTGGAGACAGATCTGGTGATCTCGCAGGCCAAGGTAACATGTCGACACTCTGTAGAGCACGTTGCGAGACAACAGCGGTATGAGGGCGAGCGTTATCCTGTTGAAAAACTCCCCCTTGAATGCTGTTCATGAATGGCAGCACTACAGAAATTCGAGCTGCAGTTGGTACCACAGTGACACAACGAACTGTTAGAAATCGGTTACTTCAAGGACAGCTCCGAGCCAGGCGCCCTGTAGCGTGCATTCCACTGACTACAAGCCATCGCCGTTTGCGACTCCAGTGGTGTCAAGCCAGAGCTCATTGGAGGACGGAGTGGAGATCTGTTGTGTTTTCTGATGAAAGCAGGTTCTGCCTTGGTGCCAGTGATGGCCGAGTGTTGGTCAGAAGGAGGCCAGGGGAACGCCTGCAACCAAACTGTCTGCGGCCTAGACACACTGGACCTACACCTGGAGTCATGGTCTGGGGAGCAATTTCCTATGACAGCAGGAGCACTCTTGTGGTTATACCAAACACACTGACTGCAAATTTGTACGTCAGTCTGGTAATTCAACCTGTAGTGCTGCCATTCATGAACAGCATTCAAGGGGGAGTTTTTCAACAGGATAACGCTCGCCCTCATACCGCTGTTGTCTCGCAACGTGCTCTACAGAGTGTCGACATGTTACCTTGGCCTGCGAGATCACCAGATCTGTCTCCAATTGAACACGTATGGGATATCATTGGACGACAACTCCAGCATCATCCACAGCCAGCACTGACCGTCCCAGTATTGACAGCACAAGTACAACAAGCATGGAACTCCATACCACAAAGTGACATTCGAAACCTGTATGACACAATGCATTCACGTTTGCAGGCTTGCATTCAAAATTCTGGAGGTTACACCGGCTATTAATTTAACAGTATTTCACATTTGAAATGCATTTTCTTGAGCTTAAATTAACCTGTGATCTTGAAAATTTAATCAATTAAACATGTTAACTTGACAAATGCATTGTCCAAATTTCATTACTCTACAACAATTTTTTCTTGGTGTTGGGATTTTTTTTTCCGTCTGTGTATTATTATTATCCTACTGCTGGCTCACAGGCCTCTCTACTTTCCTCTTTCTTCCCCCCAACCCTCTATCACCACTTTAGATCAATCCTCTCTTCTCTATAGCCATCCTCCATCTCTTGGTTTTCTACTAGGATATTGATCTTGTACCTTCTAATCATATACGAGGTATTTCCCTCTATACTCTTTACTCCCCCGTTGTCTTAACATGTCCATACCATATTATTCTTGCCTTTATTATCCTTTCGTGCAGTGGTTCCTCTCTTCTATACCCCAACTCGTTTCGTTCATTATCCTGTTCATTCATGTGACCCTATTCTGCTCCTAAGACATTTTATTTCACTCACTGGAATTTTACTAATGTCTCTTTTTTTCAGTGTCCAAGTTTCGGCACCAAACGTGATAACTGGATCATAGTATGCGCGATAAATTACTCTTACTTCCTTGTGACACATCCTCGTTCCATATCAGTCTCTTGATATTTCTTTAAAACGTTTCATCCTTTCACTTATATCGCTATCGTTTCTTCAACTGTCCTCCACAACACCTTCCAAGAATTTTCAACTATTAAAGTTGTTCAGCTGTTCTTCTGTCATCCTGTCCTTGCTGATTGTGAGAATATACTCACTTTTTTTCACATTAAACTTCGGGCCGTATTCATTCACAATGTCTGCCCATACATCTAACGGCATTGAATCACTCTAGATCAGCAGGTCAGTTAGAACTTTAGATTAAAAATGTTAATAATATGGAATTACATGCATGGACGAATATTACCGAAACAATTGCTTCTCTATAAGCAGACTTACAAGTGAAAGAAAAGATCTCAGCCACAACCACAGATTTCTTTTTTAAAGGGACTGAATAAAAAAATATGTTACACCGTACTATTCTACTGCACACTGAAAATGAATTAGCAGGCAATTATGCCGTTACATAGTAAGATTGAATCTTCTATATTTCCGCAGATGCTCTTAGCA
Organism: Vandiemenella viatica; assembly: GCA_031002005.1. Taxonomy (NCBI): domain Eukaryota; kingdom Metazoa; phylum Arthropoda; class Insecta; order Orthoptera; family Morabidae; genus Vandiemenella; species Vandiemenella viatica. The sequence goes on from JARYHS010012078.1 coordinate 14,442, forward strand.
GTAAACCTGAGTCCATCCATATAATTTTTCTTTTGTGATTTTGCAGCTAAATTATCATCCAAGTCTCAAAGAAAATTTTGAAGTAGACGACCAGTTACTCAATATTCTGTGTCTTTCTACAGCGCGAAATGATATCGGATAAATCTGATTACGTTATAAGAATATTGTGCACCATGGGTTGAGTTCTAGTGTCGAGGAATCACGTACGGCGCAATTGGTCGCCATCGATTGCTGCTGGAGTCCCATTTGTCAAGTGTCATGACGATTCCAGACCAGAAAATTCGTAAATGAGAACCACTCTATCGATTACCAGGCAGGATGTCGAGATGATGTGAATGTATTACAATTTGAGAACAATGTCATGAATTAATCAAACTTTGCTGTTGGACTTATGCATGATCAACGATAATTACGTACATATGGCGAAGAGTCAACTACAAGAAATTTCGTTTCATGGGTATATTTATGATGACTCAACTTACAATTTTATATCTACATTTCTCCTAAAAGACCATAAATTTAATTATTTTTCCCCAGGACTGTAGTTTCAATAATACGTGAATAAATGTGAACACCGTTTGATTGAATATTTAAGTCATAGCTTAAACTCATGTTAAAATCACATGTTAGCAACGTAGAATTAACTTGAAATTCATGAAATTCTGTGCTTAAGATTTCTTCTCAAGGATTTCCTCATGTGTAGACTAGATATGATATGTTCGCTTTGATCCAATCTTGGGGATGTGAAACGGTGCACGTAAACAAATCGCAAGAAGAAAATTCCTTCATGATGTAAAATGTGTTCTGAATAAAAACACACTCAGTTTTTAATTAAAGCAGTTAGTTTATCAAGGTATCAATTTATTTCCTGAGGTAGTGATATAGGACATTGAATAAATAAGCAGCAGTGAATGTTACTCCTTCTGTATAATTGAAAATGACTTATAATATTTGAAAATGCTATATTTATTCCTAGTATTATCGTAATGTATGTCAGCACAGGGATTGAAGTATTCAGGATTTTTCACGACAAAAGATAGTAGGGAGTAGATGTATTGTGTTGGTACTGTAAGTACGGTTAGATTTCGGCACGATGACCGTTGGCTTCTTCCACACATAACTCTTAGACCACGTTTTTGTGACTTAAATACAATCTGTGTTTGTGAAGAATTTCGCCAGAAGGAGGTGCCATAAGAGAGTAGGGAGTGAAAAAATTAAAAATATACCAACTTCTTTCTTTCTATACCTGGTATTTTAACTACTGTTCTTAGCGAAGTTTTTTGGGCAGTTGTTGAATATGTTGCTTGCAATTAAAATTGTTATCTACATAGACACCCAGGAATTTTTGTGAAAAAGTTTCCATTTATTGCTTTAATTTCAGACATCATATTATAACTGTACTTTGCCTCATTTATTTTTTAACAAATCGAAGTTATTCTTTTTTATGTCAAATATTAATTGATTTGCACTGAACTATTTGTTAATTTTAATTGCATTATCATTTGCCACGTTTTCAAGATTTTGAACTGACAAGTATTATAAGGATATGCTATTATATCTAAAGAAACACCGTTTTTTACTGTCACCTAATATATTTTGGAGATCATTGGCGTAAATTAGAAACAGCAAAGGACCAAGGATGTACCCCTGAAGTACAGAATATTTAACTGTTCCTTATTCGAGTTTAAAACCAATTCTGCATTTACAGCCTTTGCAGATACAGATTGCTTTCTATTTCGTAGATAGAATTCAAACCACACTCCTACTTTACCACCAATACCTTATTGTTGTAATTAATGCTGGAAAATCTTATGATCAACACAATCAATCTTATTAGCTATATCACAGAGTATTATTAGGAAATTTAATTTTTAATACAGTACTTTCAATATGTTGTCTATAAATTAAAACAATTGCAGATTCTGTTGAAACACCTATCCTAAACCCGACTAGTCCTTTACTGTCTATGTCGCTATTATGTAAATGTGCACACAGCCTATTGTATACTGTACAATTTTCAATGATCTTAGAAAATGCTAATAGAAGTGATTTGGGTCTACAGTTCTCAATCTTTCAGCCATCACCCTTCTTATAAACTGGTTAGATTGAATTTTTATTTTTGAGGGATTTAATGATTTTTTTCTATTTCATTTTGGCTAAATGGAAATAGAGACATATATTTGCTTTCGATTACAAAGAACTAAGTATTGTTATAGCATCCATATCAATAATTAATTTTTCTTTTATTTTTTTCAACAACTATTAAAAAGTTAATTAATATAGTCTGCTCTGGTGACTAGCCGAGTGAGCATGGATGGCAGAAGATGGCAACAGAGTTCCGATCGCCGAAGTATCGTGTAAAAACACTCTGCTCACTCAGCTAGTCACCCGAGTAGACTATATTAATTCCCAACGCCGAGAGAAACTGCGATCTTATTAACCATTAAAAAGTGATTATTTAAAGTATATGCTATGGAAGGGAAGTTATTTAAAATTTTATTGTTAATATTTAATGGTACTGGCTTATGTTCAGGGGTGAAACACTGGTTTCTCTTTTAATAATGTTCCAAACACTTCTTACCTTATTAACTGACTTGCTAAGCTCATTGTTAATAGCCAAACGCATAGCTTCTTTTAAAATTCTACAGTAAGACTCGCTCAGTATGAACCTTCCTAGTTTCAATTATGTCTGCACGATGTTTTAATAACTACTGTTATCCGATTCTTCTTTACTCTTCTTTAACAGAATGGATATTCTCTTCTAATGAGGCATATATCATAATTGTCCAAGCACGCCTGGTGAAAATAAATGAATTTACAGTTTACCCATTTTATTTTAAACATATTGACCCAATTCTCTTTCAGAAACTCACTATTCAATGTTTTTATTTAATGGCCCACCTACTAATCCAAGTGTTCGGAGCTGGGACCGTTGTAATACTGCTGATTCCCCTCTCTGATCTTACCGTCCACAGATTCGGAATTCAATTCAGGTTACGTATTTTTGACTGTGTGTTACCATAATTGTGTGTCGTGCATATTATGAAATTTGGGTATAATACGATTAAATATATACGGATTTCATATATTCACTAAATGTATTTACTCGTTACATCATTTAATATTTACAGGAAATAATTGTTGGTCGAAAAGAAATTGTTTTTGTTGTTCACTAGGTCAGAGTTTAAGCAAACCGCGTTAATTATTGTATTCTGACAAGATTGGTTGTGAAAAAGTAATAGTCATTATTGTAGAGACAACCATTTTAAATGGGAAATTCAAAAGGAAAAATTTCAATGATTTGAAACGATAAAGCATTTCAATTTAAATGTTTGTAATTCCCTATTCTTTTGGCATTTGCAGTGACAGTCAACAAATCACAAGGACAATCACAGCAAATATATGCATTGGATTTAGAAAATCCTTGATTTTCACTTGCAGAGTTGTACGTTTGTGGGTTGGAAAACCATACGATTTTTTTTGTTTTTTGTTTATGCAAAAGATGGAAAATAAAAACGTTGTTCACCAAGTAGCATTAAAAAATTATTTGTTAAACTAGTGTCAGCCAGTGACGGTGTAAATGCTACAAAGAATAAACGTAATGAAAATGCTCGGAAATTTATTTCTTTGTAGTTGCTATTAAATTGAGGCAACAACCTAGAATTTGTAGTAACATCTCTGGCCGCTGATAATTTGCCAACCAAGGCCAGAAGCGTGACTTCATCGTCATCTCCAGCTAATAGCTATCAAGATGAGAGTCGAGTGATCCTACGAAATTATATAGAAGATAAATAAGATGTTCATCATTATACTTACATAGGAGATTTGTCATTTCACACTGTTACATATTCTAGCAGTAAGAAGTATGTAAAAATAATTTAGTAAGCGGTGTTGAGATACAATTAAAATTAGCGGTGGTTAGAGTTAGGCTTAGCTAGTAGGGCTAACACCAGCGGGTTGCAGCTATAATTTACAGCCTACGCAAAATATTATTATTACACTTACAATATTTACTGATTTTTATCTTTGATACTGATTAATTACGGTACATTGTTTGCTATTGTTAATAAATTAATGATAAAAATCACGATGTATCTAATTAGGCAGATTATATTCGTTCTAGTCTCAAACTCCATTTTATTGATATTTATCCATGATGTTGAACTGTCTCAAAATTCGTGCTTAATTAATGGAAGTAATTTACAAGGCAAAGAAAAAACGACCAAGATTGACTCTATAAATTAAGTTTTACCGATAACAGAGCCATCTTGTCACTTTTTTAACACTAGAATTTCTTCCGCTGAAAATTTTCTTAATCGTAAAATTTCCAGAACTATGCGGAGGATTCACTGAAAAAAAATTGCCGAAAGTGGTAGGTGACGGTAACGCTCCGGCTTCGCATTCGATAAGCCGCGGGTTCGAATCCATCCAACGAAATCACTCCTGGCGAATGCCGGAATGGTCTCTTCAAAAGGCCATGGCCAAATTCCTTCTATTTTTTGTACCCATTCCTTTCCAGTCTCTAATGACCTCGACGTCCACAAGCCGTAAAGCCATAAACAAAAAAATGAAAATAATTTATCCTGAAAATTGAAGCAACAGAAAAAAATAATTACGATTGCGATACTCGACCTGGATAAATATAATGCGTGTATCAGAAAAAACAAAGAGTTTATGATTGCAGGAGCTTCTGCGTTATCTTTGTCTAGTCAAAAAGAACGCACGGTTACCTCAGGTCTCGACATATGCATTATGTATGAATTCGTGTTTATGACGGCCCTGAAAGAGCGAGAAGCGAAACAGATGCCGAACACGACTCTTCCAAGGAAGGCCCAATGCAGCGTGAAAACAACCCTACAACAATCGCTGCGACGAAATGTCTTCATCTTTCCTTTTCTGTATTGTCAGTTAATATAGTTGTTTAGCTGTGCCAAGAAAAAATGTGCCGTATCTGAGGCTCGTAATAATAAAACTCCTGCCGGTAGTCCCACAGTGAAATCTTTACGGCATATGCGACATGAATTTACGACTAACTCAGTGCTCTGAATTCGGAATGCTCCCGAAGCGATAGCTTATGCGTGGATGGCATATCTAATAACGAATAACAGAGTCTGGTCATGGGATTTGTCAACAAAACAGGATAAGCTCCGCGCCTTCTCTTCCTGAACGCAAACTGCAAAAGAATATGAGGCAACAGAATAAATATTCTACATTTTTGGACGCTGCTATACCTTAAAAACTGGGAATATTCAAAAAGGAACTTATTGGACAGGGTCTTAAAAAACAGGTTTCTTGGAATATCACTGCTTTACTTATTTGGGTGTTGGAGTTACATTCGTAAATTTTCGAGCACAGATTTTATTACTCTCGTCAATTTAAAATGTTATACAACGTGATACAAGCCCCCGCTTGCAGGAGAAAATGTATTTTTTTATTGTAACAATAAATAACTTCCGCTGTTTGTCATAATTACTGGTTTGTACCTATAACTTAGATCAAAGATTCAAATATATGTCCTGGAGATAATGACACTGTCATCCGACACATAGGATTAGTTATCAATTCTTATTTCAAACATTTGGTACGCATATAAAGCTGAAAATAAAACAGTGGTTAGGTAATCATGCTGAAGAATTCAGAGAGCACTGTGTCAAATATCTCCAGTGAGCCGAAAACTTTACCTGGAACATCAGAAAACTATCTAAACAATTCTGCTGCAATCATGTTGTCGTAATAATAATACAATTTTTCAAGCATATAAGCAATCCGTCAAAGTATGACACATTACCAAAATGTTCTACTTGGGGTGACATCTCCACTACCTTACCGGAGAGTGGTGATTGAGAGATAACGCTCCAGCTCGCATTCGGGAGGGTGCAGGTTCGAATCTCCGTCCGGCTATCCAGAATTCAGTCTCTCTTGTACTCCCGAAATCACTCCAGGTGAATGCCGGGATGGTTCTTTCATAAGTCCATGGCCGAATTCCTCCCCTCTCCTTGCCTCCAGTCCTCTTCCGCCTCTAATGACCTACATGCTGACGAGGCGAAAAGCCATAAGAAAAACATATCCTCTACCTGCTCTAGAAGGTATCATATGCACCTGAAATTATAGTTATGTTAGTAGCGATTTTTGTACTCGTTAAACTTACCAAATATTCGTATAAGGATTTACTTACTGTCGACAGTAAAATAAGATTAAAATTTTAATCTAAAAATTGTTTGTATACTTCAACAAGAGGCGCAATGCTTATCAATCAGAAGTAATACGGCAAATTTCTTCCCTCCTGGAGTTACAATGTGGCATTGAATCTGCATAACAAACACAATTAATATTCTTTTGCTTGAGGAGCTCAGCTTAAGTCGCCACGACAATGGATCGAAAATACCTGGCTTGCAGATGAAAGTTCCATGGTCAGTGAACTCTCCGCTCTTTTATTATTATTATTATTTTTGCTTTCGTTTCGTTTCCCAGCCTTACCTCTTGTTTCTGTATGTATAAAGCTATCAATAATAATTTACAACCATCGATTGGCTAAAGAAAGAAGGTACCAATACTAATTAGCAGGAAAACAATACATCATAAACCGTTCACTATAACGCCAATTATCAGGAAATTAACTTTTTTTACTTATGGCGTTACACCTACTAACGTAGAGGTCATTAAGGGCAGGAAAGGAGTGGTGACAAGGATCTGGAAGAAATTTGGCCATGGCCTTTTGTATGAAGATTCCTGGCATACGCCTGGAATAATTTGTGGAAACCATGGAAAAACCAAATCTGGATGCCCGGACGGGGATTCGAACCAACATCCTACCGAATGCAAGGCATAGCGTTAAACGCTGACCCACCACGCTCTGTGGCCAGATATTTTACCACTAACCCATCAGTCCACACATTTAAAAAGTCGATTATCCGAGGATCGATCAAAATTGAAGAACACATTTTAGAACCTCTTAGATGGATTAAAATACAGTAGAACAACAAAAAAACTATTTTGCAATAATCCTCCACTACGCCCAATATGTCTGACGTGAAAACGTCTTTAAAATCGATACCAGCGCGCCCAAGTAGGCAACAATTTCTCTAGAAATAATATCAAATTTTAATAATTCTTCTAAAAAATAGACATAGCGTCACCATCTTGGTCTTATTTTAAAGGAGAAGGATGAAAATGTGTGTTGCAACTTTGATTGATATTCTGTCTGATGTTTGTAATTTAATATCTTTGTAAACTTTACCATAAACAAAAAACCACAATTTCGTGTAGTTGAAGCCGACAGATTAACAGTGAAACATTAAATCATTATAACAAATACGCAATATTTTTTTTTGTTGAAAAAACACAATACTGACAGAATTTAAGGAGGGTGGTGTATATCTTTGATGTAATGTGATATTTGGTGACACGATTTTCGACTGTCCGAATTCGACTCGTATAAATAACAGGATCATATGTCACACTAATCATCCCATCCAAGAAAACAAAAGGTTTATATATTGTATTATATGACTCTTCTTGAGCTAAAAGTCGGTACCTCGAAACTTCAAAACGTTAGGAGGCTGTGAATTTGAGTAAGTTTGAAAATTACCTGATTTCTTAAAATGTCGCGATATTTGAGGGTAAAGTTCTAGGCAACCTAAGCGCACGGACAACTCAGACGAGCCTAATCATTTAATATCAATTTACTATGTTTAATTGAAGTTTTCTCGATAATAACTGCAACAGTATCAAAACTGCATAAAATAAGAACTTTTCCATCGCCATGACTGTAACTCATTTTTTAAAGAAAATTGTTGGGTAAGTCTGTGATTAAATGGGATCAGATCTTTGTATCTCTCCGCCGTCAGAAAATTTCATGAGTGAAAAACAGTCTGTACAGCGGATGGACCAAAGCTTTTCAGTATAGTTCTTTCAACTTCCCTTGCGTGGCAGCAATGTGACATCGAGTGCAATCTTGCAGATGTAGGACATGTGGAGTCACAATGTTACGTCGTACAAACTTGCTGAAGAGTTGACAGTATTACCGAGATTTGGCAGTTCGTCATTCCAGCAGAAAATCGATGTCTTGAACTTGCAAAGTTGTCTGCGGCGTACCCTAAAGAGCATTCTGCGACTACCTGCGTGATTGAGGTTAGACACTACTGGCCGAAATTTACAGCACAACTTCTGTGACGTGTACACTTAAGTCTGCGGAAGTGAATCATTGACGAAGAGTGCACCAAATATGGGCAAAATGACTGCTGGTTTAACACCTCCATTTACTAAAATGAACTATTAATTACTAGCTTTAATTAGTAGCCTCGCCCAAGCAATTATTAACCTGGAGAAGGAAAAACCGAAATGTTAAACTTTGGTTAGTAATATATCTGATTTGTGTAATCTAGTATCTTTGGAACATTTACCGTAAAGACTAAGTCAGAGATTCGTATAGTTGAATCTGACAAATTAATTCTTTTTAAAGATGGCATAGTAAATTTTTTTATTACAACTCACTCACAATAAGACTAAAGAAATACGTTACCAAAGTTACTCAGTCAGAATTGAAAGAGTTGAGTGTTTGTCTTTGATGTACTGTGATCTTTTCTGAGTACCTTTTGAGATTAAAAAGGGATCGCAGATATAGCGTGATCTGTGGTGCCTAAATGTTCAGTTTACGAACGGATTGTCATTTCTTACTCCGTTCCTCTTTCACGTAGGACCACAAGCTAGACCATACGCTTTCAGACCCTAAAAACTATATCCATATTTATTCGGTAACCAAGAGACAGTCTGACACAGTCCATTAACGGATTGACATAATATTTAGAGATGTGTTGCACAATGGACACATTCGCCTCGTGTTCAGTCAGCGTTATAATAAGCAAACATAAGAATGTAGAAACAAGCTTGTAGTGTTTATCGTTACAATCACACATACCAAATACGCACTGCAATCATTTAGAAAAGTTGAAGTACCCCACACGTATTTCTTTTTCTTTCTTATAGCTTTACGCCTCGTCGAAATCGAGGCATGAAAGCAATGGTGTAAGGAACGGGAAGTAATTCGGCCATGGCCTTTAGAAAGAACCATCCCGGCAACCGACTGGAATGACTTCCGGATATCATGGAAAACTGAAATATAGATAACCAGGCGGGGATTTGAGCCTGCGTCCTCCTGAATGCGAGCTTCTATTTCAAAAGTCTCGTTATATTTGATCAGTAGTCATATAAAGGCTTTAAGACTTCAATATAGAACAATTTTGCGTTTAAATTCTCAACTGGCGTATTAACCATTCCTCATTATTATTTATTTTTTTTTTAATGTAGCGTTAGTTTTTACAACTCACGGACACTAACATCTCTTCATTAAAGAAGTACAGTCTTAAATTTCATCGGAGTAGACTTAGTTTGTGAAAACATAGTGTGTTGAATGGGTGATTGCTTAGCTTAGATCATTGGCCTGCAAAACTGTTCGGTATTCAGAGATCGTTTGCATAGTGTTTGTCGACTCTAAAGCGATAAGAATGAATTCTTACTACTTTTATAGACCATAATTTAAAAATTCCAGGCGAATTACTTGAAACATGCCACGCTAATTACCCAACTGGCTTACCACATAAGACAGAACCAGTAAGAACAACAGAGCAAAGACAACGTTAAATAAAATAGAAATTGAATAAAACAGTCATTAGATATTGCTCAATAAATATTTCGTTTTATTTAGATGTAAACTTTTTGCTCTTTTTCTAATAAAATGAACGAGTTGAACTTAAAAATTTTATAAAGTTTATAGATTTTGTTATTGAATATTTTTTAATTAATTAAAATTCATTGTGCGTAATTACTACAGCAAAACGAAAATGAAGTGCCCGGATTAAGCTCCAGAAGCTGGGCTAAGACTTACAAGCAAAAAACATACATGGTTTCTGAGCAATTGAAATGGAATACGACCTAATACACACCTGTAATGTCAAGAGTTGGACATCCTAGAAAGAAATGATTATTACATCCAACTGATTTTAAACAATATTGCGATTAAATTCTAAAGGAACCAAATTTTCTGTAAGATCTCGAGTACAAATATTTAATATATCAACATGCTTTTACCGGAGGTATCGTAGGGTAACCGAAATTTGAGTTTTACAGTCAACATCGAGATCATTTGGTCTGCAGTAAAACTTTTTAGTTACCTCACATCCAGCATGCTTATATACAAGAATCTATCTTTTTTGTTTATGGCTTTACGGAGGTCATTATAGGCGGGAATGGACGGGGGGCAAGGAGTGTAAAGGAATTTGGTCATGGCTCTTAAAAGAAACCATCCCGGCATTCACCTGGATTGATTTGGGGAAACCATGGAAAACCCAAATTTGTATGGTCGGATGGGGGTCAACCCACGTGCTCCCGAATAGGAGAGAACGTTACGTCTCACCCACCACGCGCGGTAAGAATCTATCAACTAATCTATTATTATTTCCACAAATGACTTAACTGCCTGTAGATACATATATATATATATATATATATATATATATTACTTATTGCTTTACGCCTCGTCGACGGCTTAGGTCATTAAAGGCGGG
>JARYHS010012087.1:0-25001 GCA_031002005.1 Vandiemenella viatica
TAACATCAAACGTGGATGACTCTCTGCAAGTATCTATCGTATGAAATACACAATGAATTTGAACAAAAATAGCAGTCTAAGTAAGGCAGATTATATGGATACGTACATTTGCCTTTTAGAAGAAATCCGGTGCGTGGTGCTACCAGCAAATCTGTCCTATTGGCTAGCCAGACGAATGCTATGGAGGAGTGGTAAAACAGTGTGACTTAATTACAAGCAAAAAAGAATGTAAAATCACTGAATATGTTGTAAGAGCTTTATTTTAAAATTCGTGCCGGTTTCAGTTCATGTTTCTTTTAGACCTACAGTTTTCATGTTTGCGTTTTAATAATAATAATAAAAAGGATAAAACTCCATTCTTAAAAGCATTTTGAATTGTATATCAAATCATTCATTTCAGTTTTTCCCTACTGCTTCTTATACATGCATGTTTCGCCGTGAATGCAGTATGAGTCGCTAAAGACACACTGGTATTGTTGAATGAGCTATTCACTATTAGAATAAGAATACAGTGACCATACAGAAACGTGCGCTTGTAACTAAGTTAAACACTATCTACTAAGAGTGCAAAGGCACTTTAAAATATGTTAACCTTTAGATATGTGAAGAAAAATTTGACTTGATAAGGTATAAAGAACTTAAGTTTTTGTCATTATTTACTGCTAAAAAAATTAAGATGAATGAACGAGTTTCACGCTATCAGTATCTGGTGCCAGAAAACTTGAGACCCAATATTCATATCTCATTGTGCGCAGATTTTTTTAAATGTAGTAGTGGTGGAAGTAAAACTTGTGCGATCTTTCAACGCTGGGAAGCTTTTAATAAATTTGTACACCTAACGAGTTAAATGGTGCAAAATTTAATGCTCGCCTGTTTGAGGGAATATTAGTGAGCTGCAGAATGACTTTCAACACTTTTCTTTAATCGAACTGGTCAGTTTATTTTAGACTTTAAGTAGTCACCACCAAGAGACGTTCTTTTATAGGAAGAGAATAAATCTGACAATAACGTTCTCTGGTATTTCCCGGATTCGACTGACACTAGTCATTTATTTGCTCTTTGTAAAAGAAGGAATATTTTGCAAGAGATTCCGTGCGTTCTTATGGAGCGTCCATAAACCACGTAGCTCCATTTTGGCCTCCTGTGAACCCCCCTCCCCCCACGTAGCCCTACGTGGCTTTTTTCCTTTTTGATTCCAAAAGATATTTTGTACTATTTTCTCCTGTCAGACTATTATAAATTACATACGGAGATGATTAACTGAGGGAAATAAATATTCACATGCTGTTGTGTGTTCTGTTCCTCATTTTAATATATGAAGAATGTTATAAAAAGAAATCTACGTGACCTGGCTCGGAAACCCCCCCTCCCCACCGCTCCACGTAGCCCAGCGTAGCCTTCCAACCAACCCCTCCCCCCTCCCCTGGACCGAGCCACGTAGTTTGTTCACGCTCCTTTATATTGGATACTGAAGTAGGTGGCTTCATCATTGTAGAGTGCGATCCGTTGTCTGCTAACGGTTTCCGCGTAGTCTTCTTCTTTGGAAATTTAAGCAACTGATTTTCATGTCTTGAGCAAACTTCTAGATCTGTTTACTTCGATTGAGTGTTATTTTTTTTTTTAAATTACTGCCTGCAGTGAATACTTTTTCTGTATGTTCTACGATAGACAGTAACATCTCTGAGATGTTTCACAGAATTCCTCTTCACCCCCCCCCCCCCCAAATGATTATTAGTGGTTCAGAAGGAGATGCAATGTAACAATGATTTTGTCAGCCAGCGTATGCTTAGAGAAGACTTTAAAAACTTATGTCTGCAAGACTCTCTTACGGAATTATCACCTTATTAACTCAGATTTGTTACTGAGTGTATATGAATCATTTTAAAATATTCGTTGCATCCGTTAAGGTTAGCCTCATTGCTGTGAAGAACATTGAACTTGGGAAGAAGGTTTCGTTTCTATATAAAGAACATCTCTGAATACTATATCCGTATAGGAGTCATGAGACTTGTAGTTTAAGATACACTGCTGAATTGTTGCCTACAGCAATTACTTGCAAAAGCATTCATTGCAACATTCGAAGAAACAATATTGATATAATTTTTCCGTTTTGTTTATTGAGCTAATTGTTAGCCGATTGAAAACATAACACTGGCATGTTAGATCGGAGAGAAGAATATTACTTGTAAACTTTGGTTAGTGAGTAATTATGGAACAACCTTTCATATTCAAACCACTTGGCTGATAATAGGGATATGAAGAAACATAATTACATCCGACGATACGCATATTGCGTGCGCATTGGAGATGTGGTAAGAGTAGAAATAAGAGCCACGAATAATTAGGCAAATAAATTGGACCCAGTTATTTTTTATCCATTTATTGGAAGCCTCGTTTTTATTACGGTGCGCCTCAGATGTCTGCTTCACAAATTTCAAGATCGAATTTCGACGCCGCTTATCGATAAATCCCAATTTCACTGCTGGTATCTTACAAACAGAAACAGTTCGTTTACTAAGAGGACTTTGTACATTGTACTGTGGTGCAGCTGTTTTGCTTCGAATAGAGAACAATTTAGGCACAGAAATATGTGTGGTTAAAGTATATTTTGCTGCACTTAATTAGTAAAGCTCAAAAAATTGTAATTATGTTAGTATGGATGGTTTTATTTTCACTGATCGATGGTATGAATGATAAATTTTTAGGATCGTAAATACTGTTTAGATGTGGTTTATATATATTTTTCACTGTGAACCTACTCCTATTAAAAATAATTGGTAGAATGCTTGATTTCAATCGTGCTCATGTCCTCAAATAAGAATTGGGGTATATGTAAAGGTCCTACACATTAATGCTGGTATGTGTTTTATACGTAATTTCAATAATTTTAATTGATATCATAATTATTTCACAATAACTGAATTATTGATCAGCTAAACGAATTGCAGATTGCTTCAGTTTATGAATCGCCAATCGGAGTTATGTCGCTCTTGTTTAAAGCATTCTTTAATCACAGATATCTATTATATCTGGTACTTCTCCACCAAAATCCTTAAAAATGGGAGTAACCCGGCAGGTATTATCGCGTCGGACAAAAAAGATGGGTGTAAACTCAAACATGTAGCTTCCTACTTGCTTGGCTTGTGGATTACGGTCACCTGGACACATGGAAAAATGTTTATCATCATATTTCTGTGCAATGTTTTAGTTTAATGCAAATTGGCAATGTTATTATAATGGGACTGTTTACTTACTATGAGCACGATGTTAATTTACTTCTAGGTTGAATACCTGGTTCTTAGTGTTGCACGTTCAGTGTTCATTGATAACTGGCGGCTATGGGCTGGGGTTTCCTGCGTATAAAGACCTTGGCGCCGTGCCGGGGTTTGATGTCCATTTACACGCCCTAATTCCTTTTCCATCTGTTACTGGCTGTTATCTGCTAGGTGGGGTGCTAACCGTTGTCAATTTTTTTTTGCGTTTGAGGTTATGTATCTTGGGTTTTCCACGCAATTGTAATCGATCTTTCAGCTTTTTTATCCTTCGCTAACAGTAAAAAAAATCTAAATACAAGCAATATAAAAAAGAAACAATCAAACATTTAAACCGTTACTGGAATTTATAAATGGATAATTTATGTTTTTATCGGGTAAAAAACCATATCCCTCATACAGCGTCATGTGTGTGCTTCTCTGGGCACGGAAAGTAAGGTAAGCGTGATCTGTGCCTTTCAATACTTGACTAAGAAATACTTTGCGTCCACTGATAAGCCGCCCTCAATCATGGATAATTTTAAATCTTTCACGGTGTCGCAGATAGTTTTGATAGGGATATACTTTCACTATCGTGGTAGCGGCTACTTGCTGTAGCGTCTACAAATACCGGGTTTATCTCAAAGCGAACTTACCGAGCGGGGCGGTGTAACGGTTAGCGTTCTCGCCTCGCATTCGGGAGGACGGCGGTTCGAATCCCCGTCCGGGCATCCAGATTTGGGTTTTCCATGGTTTCCCCAAATCACTCCAGGCAAATGCCGGGATGCTTCCTTCAAAAGGCCATGGCCGAATTCCTTCCCATTCCTTGCCCCCATCCTTGACCCCCCCATCCTTTCCTGTCTCTAAAGACCTCGATGTTAAAAAGAGACGTAAAGCAGTTACAAAAAAAAAAAAAAAAAAAAAATCAAAGCAAACTCACAAAGAATACGGTTTGACAAGGTCAACTAGCTTCCGATAGGTGCCCAGAAATATTCAAAGACTGTTGCAAGGACTAAGTACAAGGAACAAGAAGGAATTCTACAGTGGATTTTCTGAAGGAACCAACCCAACATTCACCTGGAGTGGTTTCCGGAAACCATGGAAAACCGAAATCTGGATGACCGGACGGGGATTCGAACCCACATCCTCCCGAATGCAAGGCCAGAGAGTTACCGCTCATCAAACACGCTCGGTTCAATTGCCAAGCGTTCCTTGGAATCCACGTTATGGATATCAGTTACAGAAGTTAGAAATTTCCTTATAACATTAGACGGTAAATTATACGATAAATGAAGTCATTTGAATTTAGGAAGAGGGTAAAGATATTTGTTGGAAATGTTTAATAAGGCAACAGATTGGTGACAAGGCCTGTATATATATATATTGGGGAATAAATTTAGATAATTTTATTTTGCTTATAGCTATACTCCTCGCCGATTTCGGCGGGAAAAGACTGGAGGCAGAAGAGGAGAGGCATTCGACCATGACCCTTTGTAGGATCTGTCCCGGCATTCATCTGGAGTAATTTCGGAAAACCATGGAAAACTGAATTCTGGATGATCGGACGGGTATTCAAACTCACGTCATTCCGATTGCGAGACCAGAGCGATGTGGCTCACCCGCCACTCTTGGTGTAACAAAAAATCATTACCATATATTAGTTCTAGACTTTTGCCGTAATGAAATGAGAAAAATAAATTTTTCATCAACAGATACTGGGGTCATACCTGGAATAAGTTTCCCAGGTAAACCCTAAACGAGGTACATCAAATCGTGAAAGAATTTAAAGAACGCGGTGTTTTGGGGTACTACAATCCTTTTTAACAGTAGCAATGTTACACGAATGTCGACCAATCAAGTTAAACTATACACCAAATTCCAGTTACACATTTTTTTTGTAATTGATTTAAAAGTAAGGAGACCATAGGAACGGTGAGATTCCCTTTGACCCAAAATGGTCCCGACTTATTGCTTTCCCTCTCATCCCATCATGCTGGAGGTTTGATTGTGTTTGTTGTTTTGTTGAAATCGGAAGGAAACCGGGAATCACAAGACACCGCCGTGGCAGGAAGTCGAGTTTAATTGGCCCCGGCTGGTGGAGTGAGGCAGTCGGTAGGCCGGTGAGGCGGGATCAAGTGGTCTGTGCAGTGTCTGCTTATACATAGATCGAAAACATCCACCCTGGAATAACTGCCTTTAAATGAACATGATAATGAAATGTGTTCATAATGAA
Source organism: Vandiemenella viatica (assembly GCA_031002005.1). Lineage (NCBI taxonomy): Eukaryota > Metazoa > Arthropoda > Insecta > Orthoptera > Morabidae > Vandiemenella > Vandiemenella viatica. The sequence continues at coordinate 5,485 of JARYHS010012087.1, forward strand.
TACAGAGGAAAGTTATCAGCGTAACTATTACATTTCGTTTACTTACGAATCTTAGTAATTTGGCCAATATATTTAACAGTTTGTTGGTCCAGTTTTCGCTAATTAGTAATTATTGACGTTAGTCACCTTACTGTACCTTTAGTCGTCACAATTTTGCTTTTCAGCCTCCATTTTATAGAGTTTATTTGATGCCTTGATTAATGTTTTAATTATCACCTGATATTGCTTAATATTGTTCTACTGTATTTTTTCTTGTAACTCGTGTATGGTGCTCAGATAAATCATTCATAATTGGAGGAATTTGTATTTTTGAAGCCATGATCTTCTGGTGCTTTATTTATGAATAACTTTTTTAGCAATGTAACGGAAATAACGCCATCGAGCGATGAAAGTTGTTACACAACTGGTTTTTTAATACAAATAAAAAATAATCTAGTAATGCAGTTATTCGAATTTGCTTTATTTCTCTTTTTATCAATTTAAATTGTATAATGAATAAGTTACAAACATTTTTTTTATTAGACGTTGTATTTATGCATTTAGAACATTTTTTACTTTGATGCAATTCATGCTTCATGTTAATCGTGAGCAGTTGTTCATTCTATCTGCTTAGTCTCATTCTTGTGTCGTATTTACACATTTTGCCTTCTGTCAGTTACTAGGATAGAAATTAATCGTTTTTTATACCAGCCACGTACTGAAAGTTTTTAATTGATTTGTTTTCTAAGTGCCGTTGAACATGAGGAGTAACAATTATATTCATAACAACGATAATCCATGCAGATATAGTCCTGTAGCATTTTAGAGAACCGAGCGTGGTGGGTGAGTGGTTAACGCTCTCGCCCCGCATTCCAGAGGACGCTGGTTCGAATCCCCGTCCGGGCATCCAGATTTGGGTTTTCCATGGTTTCCCCATATCTCTCCAGGCGAATACCGGGATGCTTCCTACAAAACGCCATGGCTGAATTCCTTCCCGTTCATTGTTGCCAGTCCCATCCCATGACCTCGGCGTCGACAAGGCGTAAAACCATAAGTAAAAAAAAAAAGAAGCTTTTTAGAAATTATGAAGCACCTTTACCTATCAAATTCAAATGTCTTTCCTTCTCTGGTGGATTTCCGAATCACGGAAGAGAATGGCTTCCGTAAAATTTGAGGCTTAGCTTCACACGTTCACTCAGTGAAAATCCTGTGTTCGTTTAAAAGTTGCTTTCCTTTTCAGAAAGAAAGCTTGTTCTCTTACTGACTGTGTTTAAATGACGCCATAATCGACACGGGTTCCAGTTTAATTTCTGGTGTATTGCTCTTGGGAACAGTCTTAATCAGACAGTCGAATTCCACTCCAGAAATATATCTTACACAAACGCAATAATATTAAATACGTTTGCTGAAACGATACAAGATTCTCAGACAGATAGCACTACTCACCCTGACCATGGAAGTTGACACGGTACAAGACCACAGAAAAGAAAATCACGTCTCTCGTCTTTAATCTTCAGTCTAATTCAGAACCATCTTAATTTTTTAAATTAAGCTATGTGATTTTGCCACGAGCAGATCTTTCTCTTAAAATTCAGATATTAATTTTGTTTTGTTACTCACAAGTACATCGATATTTGCGTATAACAATACCTACAGTTTACTTGTTATGGGGTGAGATGACTGTCGGCTCTAATTTTTTCGTATTGCATTTCATATATACACAATGTAAATTATCAGTAAGAAAGTGATAAAAGTTGTAACATAATTTTGTTTTCATGATACGAAAGGCATGCAGAAGAATCGCTGTCACAGGATTTTTTTGTTAGGAAAGACGTTCTGGATAGAAATACAAAAGGCAGGCAACCCAACAATTCCAAATACTAAATTTTGAAACTTAAAAAAAAAAAAACCCTGTGAAAAGCAAATTATGCAATGGAGCGATCAAAGAAACTTACTATTATACACATCATGTGGCGCATCCGTCATGATTTGACAGTGAAAAGATTTCTATTACCTTTTTCTTGTTATCAGCCGCATAACAATCTAATCCTGACTACATGTGTAGCTATCGACGTTTATCGTCTGTTCAGTTTACGTAATCCAAAGATTCCACCATGAAATAAGGACATACGATGCAGTATTCACTGAAGTCATCAAGAAATTAGAATAAACTATGTTAATTTCTAATGTAAGTTATCATGAACTGACTGTTTCGTTTTTAGAATAGGAACATACGGAAACAATAATAATATATTTTACTCCAAATATTTAACGTAATCTGAAAATCAGATGTTTTAAGACTATATAAGCAAGTTTAATTTCAACCGTGTGATTTCAAGATCACTATATTTATCTTTTGAAAAATCAATTTGGATTACTGCGCTTTACTATCAACTTCAGGATTGTATTTATTGTGCGGAGATATATAAAGGAGTTTCTTGATATTTGATTTTTGCTCATTACAGACACAGAAACGAAATTTATTTCAAAACGACTCTGCCCGATGCTGGACTAGAATCTCCAACCCTCCAAGCCCATGTTTATTTCATGAGAGCAACACACTTGATTTAGTTCGCTGGCATTCCGCATGTTCCCGATGGATTTAGATCACATACCGCCACATGCCTTAAGTCTATATCGTAAGGCGGTTTTCCATAATTATATAGACGAATACTGAAATGATCCCTGGGTCGCACTTTAAATATTTTTGCCTTACAAGCAAGAAAGCACGAGATACGTTAATACATAGCTTACATGGTTTGTATATTATAAATCTCATTTCCACTACAACTCTTACCTCCCGTAGCAGTCAATGGTCTTCTTCAGTGGTAACAGTTGTAGATTGTTGAAAGAAACAAAGCTACACATTCCCTTCCATGAACTGGAAACTAGAATTGAGGTGGTGTGATTATCATGTGCATGAGAGATGAAAGTATGGATTTGGTACCGTCCCATTCAAGCCGGGGAAGGGGGGAGGTGCAAAATTTAACGTCCCCATTTAACCACTCGACGGACGACTGCCTTCACTTCATGCGCTCTACGGAGAGGTTTGGCAATCAAACGACGCCTTTAGTACACAATATAATGATTAGAAATTTTGCGTCATCCTCTCTTACCCTGCTGGCCAAATAACAGGCGGTGAATATGTTTTCCATTACTGGTGCTAAAACCAGGTAACCTTGTATCAAACGTCAAGCATAGTAATTGAATCTTAGTGATCTAGTTCACGAATTAGGCTGATAGTAATCAATAATAAAATTCTTGTAATAATTCATATTGGTGGTAACCGAACGTTGTACATTACGCTGTAGCCTTAAATCTGTTAGTAACAATATCGCCGAAGTAGAATTCATCCCAGCGGGAAAAAAAGTTTGCTTCATATGCAAACGATTCAGTCATCAGTGTTACGTATGCTGGTATGCATATTATGCTTACGACATCGGTATACAGATAGACTGGGTTGCATGTTGTGAGCTTTTATTATTTGGGCGGGCGGATGTTTGTCTTGGGTGCGAACGCCGAGAACAAACGGCATCATGTTTACGAATAGGTTCGAAGAGACGATCATCTTAAACTCTACGCTCTACTTTCTCTATGGTTTTTTAGTTCGAATCCTATACTTAAGAGTCTGGAATCTGCATCTGGCAGTTACAAATAATCATCGAAAAAATGAAGTAGCTAATGGTTTTTTTAAGACAACTTTGATGAATTAGCATTCCTTAAAAGTGTAAATTAGATTGCTTTTCTAACTTTTTTTGGTGGAAAATAACTCAAAGGCCGTGTTATGAGGTAATTGTTTTAGTGAAATTTAAAATTTTTGGCCGTGAACGGCTAAATTGTTACAAATTAGTAACTTAGTTTGGATAGTTTGGATACAAATCTTGTCACATTTTCAGTTAGACAATGTGAGATGAAACTTCGAGTCTTAATTGGGTTTCCTGACTGATATATATTTATAAAACGAGATAAAAAAATGAGTTTTATAAACCTCCTTGATTTTAAATTTATTATTCCTTCTGTCACATGTGTGATATTCTTTGCGGAATATTTCAAATTTTGCATCTTGTTTGCTAAGGAGCTGAAGTTGCAGTTTGTGCCTCAGCCGTGATCATTATGTATACAAGCTCCAGTAAATAATCTAAAACGTTTGCCCCGGTACACAGTACCATCGCTGCTTACAGCTTTATTTCAGATAAACACAATATGAGAGCCTTTTCCTTCTCGTTTTTCAGACATCAAATAACGATGGTGGTGTTGTCCTGTTACATGGTGTAGAAGGGGCAAAAAATGATCGAAGTTTCTCGGGACATTCTTCAGTTAAGGTAATCCAGTATACCATTAGAAAAGTATTCAGGTTTGTGTGCGATTTCTGCTGGGTACACAGTTTAGGTGGAGGACACATGACATTAATCTTTATACTAGATATAATTTTAGCATATAAAATCGTTCTGTAAGATTACAGTTTTAAGGATTTTTGGAGTCCGACAGTAATTTAAGTATTTTTCATGAAGTTATTTTGTTCAGTATTTTGGTTTCTTTGTATACTCTGATTGATTCCGAAGACCAGTGGCCAGAGCGTTACCGCTCATTCACCACGCTCAGTAAAATCAAGTTTATTACTATTATTTAATTACAATTCTATTTAAGCAGCTGTGAATTACCAGAACATTACGTTTAATCCTACATTTTTGACAGGTTTAGAAACTGGTAGTTAAATAAATAATTATACTTTAACTATGAACAGCTCTGCTGTTATTATGCATTAATATGATTTTTTTCAAAATTATAAAATTATAGTATTTTTGCCACGTAATTTAAACACATTAGTTTATTTTCGTTTATGCCACGATGCTATTAACTTCTTTTTATAATGGCGCTAATGACCACTAAGTCGTTGAAGTACAAAGATCCAACCAAAAAATAAAGCAAAAAATAAAAGAACCTAAGAACAAAAACTAAAAAGCAGAGAGTTGAATCGCTATCAACTGTGTCGTATGCTTTGACTACTGTAACTTGATTCGGTTAGTTTGATACTCTGCTATGCCACTGACAGTGAGATAGAATCCTCAGTACTTCTTTCAGTGACGTAGGAAACATACTAGAGACAAGATTAGGGAAATAAGATGTCTTATTGTTGCCTCGTAACATGAATACTCTTGGATGACGGCGGATAGGAGGCGTGGAATGCTTCGTGTAAGATTATTATTCTCCGAGCCACTTATCGTATACGCGATTACACCGTAGTTCATGTTAATTCTAACCACCCAATCAGCTTGGCGTAATTGAAAATGTCAGTCGTTAGCTCTGTCAGTGAAATTGCACTTTCAACTTCCGCTGACTCCGCCCACACAATGCTTGTTTCAATCGAGTAGATTAAACTTACTTTGACCATACGAGTTTAAAAATCAACTTTTTTTTTTTTAATTGCAACAAAAGGAAAAATTTACAATGGCAGTTTGTCCAGTAGTAAACCGTTAGCAGTAATGTTGTTCCATCACCATAGCGAAACTTGCTGAGGAGATTTTAACTGCACTGATATTCAATTACCTTTCCCGTTAGCCAAGTTATAAATGGGCTAAATTTATTTCACGACCGAGGCTCAAACCAGTTCACCCAGTCTCGAATGCCACCCGAGTTACTGTGCCTTAAAGACCCTCCCTCATTCCGCAGTGATAGCTTTAGACTGCGTCAGATATAGTTTAAAACGATGGATCTATACTTCTTTCTGTAAAACGTTAAAATCTAATGATATACTAAAAGTAAGTGTACACAGCACAGTAATAATATTACTATGGCACCAATAGTTTAAGAAAATTTCAGCTGCGTTGAAGTCAATCAGCAAATGTGTGCAGTACATTTTTATGTATTATATCATTTGTCATATATTAAAAATCTGTTACAACTACATATCTTCAATGTGAAGTTGAAACGTGTTTCTTCTTGCTGTGGAGACGTGTAGATCATTACTAACTCTGCATCTCACAATTGAATGGCATACTTAAGCAATTTCTTATTTCATTTATACAGCTTTCATATATCAAAAGTTAATTACCGAATTATAAAATTTTCAAACGCCAAAATCTTTTAGTAAAACTGCTTATTAAACAGTACGCTTAACTTTTTTTAATACCATTGACCTAATGTAATTAAAAACTAAGCTACTTAGTAACTTGGGAACAGAAACTGAGGATTTTTGTGCACTCTGTATGTTCTTCAAAACTGTTAATCTCCAGTTGAAAAAGTTATTTATTTTATTTTTTGTTATGTATGTTCGCTTTGATTCCAAGCGATATCACTCTTTGAGATTCGGAACAGCACATATTATTCTGAAAAAAACAATAATTTTACAAATTATATAGTAGTTGTAAACAAGCAGAACGCAAATTCATAATGTTGATTACAAGCATAAAGTGGCTTCAGTGAATATTTTCCATCTCTGTTCAGTTGACAGCAACTTTGTTATATCTGTTACATATGAGCACTGAGAGTAAATTTTTCAGCATTTCTTGTTTTTACTACAAAAGACAGTAGATGTATTAAGTGTTATTTTTTTAACCGAATTTCTGTTCACTTTGTGTGAAACTGGTTAAATAAAAGTTATTATAAATACCTGATTAATTAGTATTTTATGCTGTGCTACGTTTTCCTTTCCTGCTTGCAATATGAGGTGGTTTGCTATGCTCGCCTTCCTCTTTGTTAGAAGGTGCCATTCTCGTGTCCTTGCTGATGAGGCGTGAACATTACACATGATCAATTATTCCTGATTACCCATTAGCTATTGTCGGTTTTGTCCTAGTAAAGGTGGATGGAGGTCGCTTAGAAGGGGATATTTACTTGCTGGATTTAGCTTCGGCATTAGTGGGTCATTGCGGTATTTCTGCTTCCCATTCCCCCACTAGCGTCAAGTGTAAATCTGGTCAAACCTGACAGTACACCTCCTGTAGTGAGTTTGTTTTGGTTTTCTCGTGAATTCAACTTTCTTTATGTATACATTTTATACTCATAAGTTTTGTGTGCCTAATAAAGGGCGGTTGACCATTGTTTGTTTCTGTTAGCCTGCTTACTCACGTACCTATGACATCACAAGACAAACACAACACTTAATTAAATCTCGAGGCTCTGCGTGAACATAAACCCGTGTATTATTCTCTACGGCAGTACGGTGTGCCTGTTTCAATGCACCAACAATCATGGAACATCACTATTTGAAATTGTGCTTAAAGTGAAAAAAATGTCCATCCATTAGCTGGAAGTTGTATATTATTTTCCTGACAAAGTGAAAAGTTTTATCGTTTAAGGTATGGAATTACTTTTTCCAACATTTCTTTTTTTCTAATGCAGGCTTGATTTCTTCCTTGTTTCTTTCCACATCATATTTTTTTTTTGCTACGATTGATCTCACCGAACTGTAAAGAAATTATTCAAGAAGTCAAAATATTGCAGTACATTTTTTAGCTTGTTGCAGTAGCCCATTTGTAAATGTGTCAATATAGCGATTGAACTATCATAAATCGTAATTTTATGGAGAAAACTTATTTTTATTATCAGTAAATAATTCTGACTGTAGTGAAACTCTTCTTTCGGTGAATTCTGGGTCGTAATTATTAGAGAAAGAGTAGGGTTATAAGCTAGATCAGTTATTTTCTTATGATGGCTTTACACCTCGTCGACTTCGAGGTCATTATAGACGGGAAAGGACAGGAGTCAAGGAATGGGAAGGAATTCGGCCATGGCCTTTTTGAGGGAAGCAGCCGGACATTCACCTGGAATGATTTGGAGAACCCATGGAAAACCTAAATCTGGATGCCCGGACGGGGATTCTAACCGGCGTACTCCCGATGGAGAGTCCAGAGAGTTACCGATCACCCACTACGCTCGGGGCCCATCGAAGCCTCTGTAATTATTTCTCTTCTCTCTTGCTGTTATGTAGTGGACTAAGAAGTGCGGGCTTTAATGCTAGTGCAGGACACTCTGCCAAATAAATTAATTGTATTTTTTATTTCTATTTATATAATCATATTTATGCCTAGTCCAGACTCGAACTGGCTAAATAATTTGGCGAACCTCAGCAACTAAAGCTTGTTGCAATCAGATCTCATTAAGTACTCAAAAGTACATGGTAATGTGAGGAGATAAATAACATTCATCTGTGATAAGACGAAGTTTGGGTAAACGAAATCTTTTCCATATATGTCTAGAAGCATAACAACTGTAATGTATTTGATAGAGAAATTGTTTATTGAGTGGGAAGCACACTACATGGTTGAGCTGATAGAAATTAAAAAGAAGAAATAGTATGTAGACCTTCATTCTGTCCTTTAATACTGGGACATACTTCTGGAACCATAAATCTTAGTTTATTTAATCATTATTTGCCGAGCACTGCCATGTTTTTATTTCAAATGTTTACTTCTATATGACTGCTGAAAGCTGGTGGGAAATATGATGTCAAAGATCAAGATAAGGGCAATTTGTATTAAATTTACGTCAACTGTTTACTCCAATATCCAAGTTGAGGTATGGAGTGTGTGCACTGTAGTAAAGAGATGAATGTCAATGGAAATATAGTGTATTAGGAGGTTAAATACAGTGTGAGGACCCGGATGAGTCAGTGCTACAAATTGCGCTAAGAGTTTGGGATTTAGACTCGGTGAAGTCATCTCGTTGACATGTCCGTGAAGATATAGTCTGTTCAGGCACAATAGTTGTAGTTACTACCATCTGATCGAGCATACCAACTTGCAGGTGGTATATCACCCACAGTAATTATACCAATAAAAAGGAGTAACGTTACCTGAAGTCGGCTAAAAATAAGGAACACAGTGAGAATAATTGAATCCAACAAGTCCCTCAAATTCATTAATCTTCCAGTTCCACTGCCACTAACGCATTATATGGCTGGTGGCGGAATGTGAAACTGTAGAGAAAGTCTGAAAAACAATCTGTTCAAGGCAGGAGATATCTTCAAATACACTGGTGGAAATTAAAAGTGCAACACCCGTACAGGAATGGTGCATTTTAGGAAACTTTGTAGATATATCCAGGTCATACCCAGAAGAAAAGATAAAAAAATGAAATTGATCAGGATAAGTTTATTTATTACCTTCAGATACAGTTGTCAGTAAGAAGTTCGCCTACCTTAAGAACCTATACATTCATGGATCCTTCCCAGTATTGAATCAATAAGTGTTCGAATGTTTTCTTGGGGTATGTCTCTCTACGCCTGCATGTCTTGTGCAGTCAGTTGTTGTACAGTTTGTGCTGGGCGAGCATGTGATCTAATGTGTCTACTCCTGGCATTCCAGTCATGCTCTATTAGGGACAAATCTGGGGACTGTGGGGTCCAAAATGTGATCGTAACCCCTCGCAAGGCTTGCGTTGCGATAGCTTCAGTATGAGGACAGGCATTATCCTGTTGGAAGGTGCGATTTGAATGGTGGATATGAAGGTTATCGCAACAGGATGCAGCTCCTCGTCCACATAGTCGTTGGCTGTCATTGTGCCTTCAACAACAACCAACTCAATCCTGCTGTCGAAACTAATTGCCCTCAAACCATGAAAGCAGTGGCTGGACCTGTGTGTTCTGAAATCACAGCAGGGTAGATTGCGAACGTATTGTCGATTATCACTTTGCCGCAGGCAGAATCGAGACTCGTCTCTAAACACAAATGTACGTGATTCAGTATCCATTTGCGATTTGCATTACACCAGGTTAGACGATGCTAGCAATGAAATCATGTTAAGGGGCGTCCATTAATTACGTTCATTTTTCCGGAATTCCAGATCCCCCTTCCCCCTACGGTGAGATTTGGTCTCACCCCCCCCCCCCCCGCCCTAAGATGACGTGAGATTTTAACGGGACTCCGCCCCTCCCCCCTACCCCCTCCCCTTCTCCTAATCGACCTCGTACTTTTTTTGAGATCTTTTTTTAGAATTTCTCTCCTTCCGAGGGCCGATATAACCCCCTCCCCCCTAACGTCGTTTCGAGACCGTATATCCCCCCGCCCCCTTAAAGTCGACAGCCACCTCGTTTGTGGATCTTTTTTTTAAGAATTGCACAAGCTCGCGTAAGATTTCCGTCGCCCTCCCCCCTCCTCCCTCTTTTGCCCTTGGCGATAATTGGTGAGATTTCACCGGACACCTCCTCCCTTTCTATTTCACCTCACGTAATTAATTGACACCCCCAATGGAACACATAATACACAGATGTCGGACACTGTAACCCAGCTTCTAGCAATTGGTAAACAATAGTCCGGGGGGTGACACTCTGTATCCACTGCTTGGATCTGGCCTGCAGTCACCCATCTGCCAGCAACAGCCACACACACAATTTGGCGGTCTTCACGTGCTGTTGTCCTACTGTATGCTGTACCTGCTCTAAGAGTATTAGAGCCTTCTTTCATCCACTGTGTAACTGACATTGAACTATGGCTAACCCTTGGGGAGATTTCGAGATATGATGCACCCATTTCAAATACATCAATTCTCCGATCTCTCCCACAGACATTTGGGTGTAGAGGGTCGTCAATCTTCTCTTTGGCATACTTGTGTCATGTTACATCACACTGTTCACCACTTATACCGCTAAAAACAGCTATTTTGCATAATCAATAGCCCCGTAATTATCATACTGTTACATGTAAAACTTTAAATTTTTAATGATATAATGCTCTTCATATGGAGATACTTGGGGCTAAATTTTATTCATTCATCACAACTGCGTCTGTGTGTTGCACTTATAATTTTGTCCAGTGTATGTATACGATACAGGAAATCGCTGAAATTGCTGTCAAAAATCCTCCATCATTATTTCTTTATGTTTGTTTCAATAGTGAGAAGTGTCTTTATCATGAAGTCGAAATTCGCTCTGAAACTACCCATTTCTTTTATCGTTATTGTATATTTAGTGTGCCTAATTGTAAGTTCTGGTCAAAATAATTTGAAGAACATTGGTACGGAAAGTCTGGATTTGTTAATATGTAATTAGCTGTTTCTGGGACGAAGTGAAAAGTATGAGTGAATGGATACTATAGTATAATGCATAATGTATAATGTTTATATATAATGCATTTTATTCTTTGCCAATTTGAACTTGGCTGAAGGAAGATAATTATCTCTGGTAACCGCTATCGGTGAACCCATCCTAATATTTTCCACACGTGAATATGTCACCGAAAATGATAGTCTCCCGAAGTGAACTCATACAAGAAACCTTGCTTTGGCCAGATTTTTCTCGAGTGGATTTTTATATTTAGTATATGATATAAATTTTACCAGAATTGACGATTTCAATACCAAATTACAGAAATTTCATCACCTGTGTGGAGTAATCAAAAGGATTTTTAAGAACACCAGGCGAGACACAATAATGAAATTTTACAAAGGCTGTACCAAAATTACTATATGGTTGTGAATCGTGGACATTATCTAAACAACAAATAAAACGGATAGAAGCAGTTGAGATGAGATTTCACATAGCTGTCGCTGGGTATACTTCAGATAAGAAAAGAAGTGAAGAAATAAGGAAAGATGTTTTTTTTTATCTGAATGAGAAAGTAACTAGACTCAGGAAGAAATGGATGGACATGTAAGAGGTATGGAGGACACCAGACCATCAAATAAAAAGTCAAAATAAGAAAGGAGGTGGAAAGCTCGACCTAAGAAGATGAGGACACAACAAAATGTGTCGAGCCGGAACAAACCATCAATGGTTTAAAACTTTAAATCCTGAAGATGATGATAATGGAGTCCAATGAATGAATCTGAGATCCTGAGATTATGGCGCAGGATGAAGATCTGCTAAGAAATGACTCTGTGAGACCTTATTTTCTTACAGTTCTTAACTCACGAGGACGGGAGCACAGTTGTTAAGATGAGGCTGTTGCTTCGCAGCGACATGGTGAGACTGGAGAGCTGATTGAAAGCTTTGTCAGTAGTGTATTTCCGTTCGGTGGGGTGTAGTCCCTGGTGAATAGCGTTAATTAGGTGGCATTTCCTGCGTGCAACATCCCATGGAGCTGCACCTATTTTTGGGATGCTTAAACTTGGTCTCTTCACCTGGACATTTGGACGAATGTGCCGAATTATAATTCGTGTTGTGGTCATATCAACATTAAGTCCATTCTTCACTTGTTATTCTCACCAGTACAATGACTATAAGGTTCTATGAGGATATTTTTGCTAGAAGACTTCATCTAAATTAATCGGTTAGTATCCAAGGAGGTAATGTTCTGCTTTTTGAATGTTTTAAGGCTGATAAAGTGTTCTTGGCACCTAAGCACAGATTGCCACCAAATTTTGACTAGCATACTTTTTGATAAAGGAGAGTATCTGTGTAAACTCAAAGACCTATGTCGCAACAACTACTTGTTCGTCTTCATCAAAGATCAGAGGAAGATTCTGACCGTTCATGATACGTAACAAATGTAATCTGTAATGTTAGTTTTTTCAAATTCAGGACAGATTCTGGCCTTTTATTTTATGTATTTTCTGATCTTAACTTTTGCCAGATCTTCCTGATAATTTTTACAATAATATTTTTAAAATATTATTACACTTATTTAGCCATTAACAAGTAAAAATATTTGTCTTTTTTCTTTACGCTCATGACAAGATTGTATTAAACTATTTGACAATAATTTATTCTTCTATTTTTCTGTATCTTGTGTTTGATTTGTCCTTTTAGTGAGCTAGATTTCATTTTTTCCGGTTTTTGTGGTGGCCACTTTATCATTTCTCGTGGTTCGTTGGATTTTGCTAATGAATGTTCGTCGGTCCACGTTAAATCCAAAACACGAGTAGTGCCTCCAAAATGTGATTTCGTTTCCACATTCTTTTCTAGATTTTTTTGCCCTGATTTTATTTTATATTCTTTTAATCTTTTTTAGAGTCACACTACCTATTTATGATTCAGCATGTTAAGTGATTTAAAATATTATTTTTTTAATCTATCGGGAAACGCACACACTATAGCTCAACGACTAACATACGACTGCCGAAAACCAGCCTAAAGGCTTTGTTATCTAATTACCTCTGTTTGTTACGGTTAAATTAAACATTTATAGCCACATGTGGTAATCGCCACAGTGTGAAGCGGGAGGAAAAAAAAACAGAGAAATAAATTTGAAGTCTGTGAATCCACTGCAAACGTTATTTAAACGGTTTGCTCCGCGAAATACTGATAATGTTTACGTGTTAATTGTTCATAATTATGGCAGGCTCCAGGAAACGAGTAAAACATGTCGCAAGATTTTAATTCTAAACCATTTTCCCAGGATTTCGTCACTTAAAATGTTCACTTAACCATCGTATTTACTCACTATTTATGAAACAATCCTCTCTTTCTTAGTTTGCAGGACCCGTATTATGCATACTTAGAGTTTCATATCAGCTGTATTAGCTCCGGCTAAGAGGAGGCTAACATCAAAAGCCTGCCTCTAGTGAATGTCTGCCAGTCTTGAGACATTTCAAACCATCTTTTACAGAAAATTAACACAACATATTAAACAAAACAAAACCAAAAATGTTTCTAATTGTTTTCTCAACAAAATAATACCTATTACCAGCTAGCCTTAGATCAAAACATTAAGTTTGATCAGACTTGTACTGCCTGATTTACTGCATGGCCCATCAAAAAATTGAAAGTATGGTGAAAAAGCTGTAAACATTTCATTGTCTCAATTTTACAAACTTACCATTGTGTTCAAATAATACTTATACGTGGAATGATTGGTTTAGTGCTGAAATTTCCACAAGAAATGTACAGAAACTGATATAGCGATTAAAATTACAAGACTGATTGTACAAAAGCACTGTTCATGATTCCTCGCATCTTGAAGAATCGTACTCTCGTTACCTAGATGATGCAAGCAGACCTAACAAACCAAGACGCTCTGAGAAAAGTTCGGTATTTTGTTCAAAGCATTGTACTAAGAGATAAGCAGAGCACTACATATGTTGTCTAGTCTGCTGCGATACGCTGGCAGAGCAGAACACGACGGGCACATGTAGCACAGTACAGTCGCTTCAACTCACGGTGCCCCTGGCTGGCTGGTTCACATGCTTTATCGCTTTTACTCACTCATGGCTTGCTTTTAAGCGCCTTATGTTTTATAAACAGCCGCTTGGATTGTGGAGGGAAAGAAAGATCTTGGCTCAGGGGGGAAGTAGTTTTTCTACCTACACACTCTCTGTTCTTATAATTTTTTAACATCTTAACAATATTTTATAGTCACTTGAATGCAACGCTCTACTATACTGGTATGTTATGCTTCATCTTATCTCTCGTTATTAACTTGAATTACTTGTTTTTGAAAGATGTTTTGGGAATTTTAAAAATTTGTTGCGAAGTCAAGCGCTGATATTTACGTCCTAAGCAATATTGCTTTCCTTTATCGCCAGTAAAGATCTTTAATTGGCTGGCTGTATCAATATTTCCGCTCTCAGCAATGTATAATTAGCTTTACGGAATTAAGACAACAATTAAATCGAAATAGTTGTGGAAAAGCGTCTGCTAATAAAAGAATAAACATTGATTTTTCTACTAGCTAAGTGATCAGTCCAAGAAATGGTTTTCGTAAAATGAGTAAAACTACTTAAGTGTGTTGCATTACTTCGTTTACAACATATATCTGGTGTTAAAGCTTGTTGTATATAATGTAATATACTTACCAGACACTACGCAGAACGAGTTTCCACGTAAGCAAGAAACCATGGATGGGAAGAGCAACAGAGACCCGATGCTTGCCTGCATCCAGGAGCAATTCCATTTTTAGTCAGTTATATGCTTCTTCTGGAAGCGGAAATATTTCGTCAGAAACACTATTTTGACACTTAAAGTGATATGAAAAGTGTAAATCATTTCATCTGAAATGAAACCTTTGCGTTGGAAAAATGGGGATAACGTCTAAAAAATTTAAACTCGTTTTTCAGCTTTAAGTGATATTGACTTCCCTCCAAGACTCCGGAGGAAAAAGGAATAATAAGCTGTTAGGATCCTGGCGTCTCCGTTTTCGGGGATGTGTTAAAGCTGTCTTCCCTTGCTTGTTACATACAACTTAACTTTCGAAAGTTTCTTCCTGTGGAGCTTCTCCGTCTATAGAAGACAACTTGAGAATTTTAATACTCTCCTCGACTATCTGTGTATTATACATTTTGCCGTTATTGAATGAATTATGGAAATCCATTTATGAATCTGTATAAAAGTTCGCAGAGTTTAATGTAAAAAGTTTAAAACGTGTCTTCTAAAACAGATATCATTTGAGGTTATACAAGACGGATGTTGAAATTTGCATTGTATAGGGAAAAAATTGCTTTGCCGAAGTGAGTAACGTGTTTTTTTTTTTTAATCTGGAAAAATAATTAAAATAAAATGCACATCCTCGTAGTACCTAAGCACTAGATTTGCCGGAACCATTTAAGTATGTCTTCACATTTTGTTTATTGATAGACTAATTCTTAAACTTGTTGTGAATCTATACTATTCATACCGCTTCTTTATTACTTCAGTTGTTAAAAATAAAATCCTCAACTTACTGTTATTTATTTAGCATTGGTTATTGTAACTACTTTCCACTGAAAGAGATTGAAGATGGCAATCTCTAATTTTCAGGAACGTATGTCTAACAGTGTGAAGGAAAATAAAATATTATTGTTATCCCGATTGCTATTTTGAAAATAAAAATCGAAAGTATTTGTAGTTTACTTGATAAGATAACAGTTTCATAACTTGTTTTTAAATAAATTCAATGCTCAAAAACAAAAACTTCAAGCAAAAGCAGAGCAGTTATTAATTTTATTCGTCTTCCTTTCAAAGAACCGCCAGGTAGACTTGCAGCACGTAGCTTTTGCAGTTACTCGTTATTATGATGTCACTACTACCATGACCTGATGCTCTTGGGTATGTTTTATCCTTTTACAGTAAATAAACCTATACAGTTCACTTATCACGTTTTTAAATATTAATTAATTCATAGAGAGTTACTTACGTTAATTTTATGAACTAATGTTGTAATATGAGATAAGTCAATGATTTTTGTATTCTTGAACCCGAGATGAATTACTTAAATAATTAAAACATTTTTGGACCAGTGACTCGAAAGGAGCGGCTAAATGAAGGCCCAAAAACCATAATTCCGTTCTTTAAATACCTCTGATTTCGGAGTAAATAACGTTGACAATAATGATGATATTTTTTCAGTAATCCGTTACCATCCCCTCTAAAAGCTAGGACCATCTTTCTTCTGGTGCTTTGACAGCAACTTAATGATTTTTTTTATGCCGCTGGCGTCTCCTTTCACTGATTTCCCTATGGCCTGTTGTACGTCTCCTAACTCAGAGCCGTCAGTAAGAAATAAATACGAGCCTCTGCGATTAATCATCTATAATCACTCCAGAGTCAGTATATATTTAAAAATTATTTTACAGCAATTTACTGTTCAAAACATTAAGTACCAAAATAGATAGTGTCTGTCTGATAATTACTCAGTTTTTCTCGTGAAATTGTTTTCATTTGATAATATTTTGTATTTTTGGGACGAAAAATCCCGCTGCGTTTGCCTATGTCCCTCATACCAAAATGCATGGTTTCTAAATATTCTATTTTCTAGTACACAAGGAAAATAAAAGCTAGGTTCGATGACGTATACCTCGTCCTAGAGTCCACGCATCAACATCGTTGGCTGACCATCGAAATGGGAAACCTGGGAGCAGTAAACCTGTTTATCTGCTGTGGTTTATGTTCGTAGGGGCTCATCTGAGGCTGAATATCTGCTGTGGAAGCTGTATACTGTTTGATTCCAGGTGAAGGTTAACATGAAGCAAGATGAAGACGGACATTGTAAAGTTTCCTGTTTCTTTACTTCGGTCATCGGTCTGTGAACTGCTTTTATAGAGTCCTCTATCACTTCATATTTTGTGCCAACATTTTTATCTCGACATATCCCTTACAACCTACGACCCGATCTATCTGCTACACCCCGCAGGAGCCTGGTATGCAAGTGCCAGGTACGGGTTTGGTGAACCCGCGGTGCCCGAGCTGGAAACTTGTGAGCGCCGCAAGTTTCCCACACCGTAAACTAATACCATGCTTCAACGACCTCCGTAGGGCGTGACGGCGGAACGTTGTGTGCCTAGGAGAATGGCGATCTTGGCTTCATCGCCCGGATCGCGAGGACGGAACAAACCTCCATAAAAAACCTCAACCTCAAGGTCAGCCACGTGCCGACGAGGTGAATGGGTGATGAGGGGAATCACTCGCTAACCTGCAACCTCAGGGACACCTGCGCACCCCTGTTGTTTTAGCGCTTTCTTTTAAACTGGTTTTACTCGTGGGACCAAAATTCAGTCATCCACCAAAACCAAAAGACCCTGCGGTACGGGTATGCCGTAGGTTAATCAAAATACACCCAGTTCTAAGAAGCGGGTGAGGGTTGACAGCCCCCCCCCCCCCCGCTTCTGAAACCGAATGTAACGGAAAAGTTTATTCGCTTGCGAACGCTTTTTTGTAATGGTAAGAGCAGAAGGTAACTTCGAAAAGATGTCATCCTTCTACATCTCTAAGGGTCTACAGGGTCTTGTAGGTACCCTAAACTCAGTTAAAAAACTGAGGAATGGGACGCTGCTGCTGGAAAAAACCACCAGTAAGCAGGTTACCAAAGTGCTTAATTGCCAGAAACTCGGGGAGTTCGCCGTGAAGTGCGAACTTCATAAGTCCCTAAATTCCAGTAAAGGCGTAGTCACCTGTCGTGATGTCATGGATTTAGGGACAGACGAGCTTCTGAATGAGTGGAAAACAGAGAAAGTGATCGAGGTACGTCAGATCACACGAAGGGTGAATGGCAGTATTGAAAAGACTGCAACCTTCGTCCTGACGTTTGACACTCCAGTATTGCCCAAGAATATAAAGACCGGATATGTAAACCTGAATGTCCGCCCGTATGTTCCGGACCAGATGCACTGTTTTCAGTGTCAGCGGTTCGGACATAAGACGGCGTTATGTAAGGGCAGCCCCACCTGTGGGAATTGCGGCAAGGGGGGCACATGAGCCGGGTGTCAGTTGTACGCTACCATAGGTGTGCGTCAACTGCTCTAGATCGCACCCGACTTGGAGTGGAGCGTGTCAAGTGTATCTTGAAGTGCGCAAGATACAGGAGCTGAAAACCAAAGAGCGGATTTCCTATGGAGAAGCTAAAAAGAAGGCCAAGTCGCTCGCCGCTCCAATTTTTGGAACTAGTTTTGCTAAGATGATTTCAGCTCCCGTCAGGAAGCAGAGTGTTGCTACCCAGACGTCCGTTGCAGACATGAGCATCAGTACTTCTTGCTCATGTCAATGCAAATGCGGTGCCAAACCCACAAAGGTCGTAACGCCTATGACCGTGGACGTCGGTAGCAGCACATCTGCGACCTCGACCACACCAGCAGCAGCAGCAAATGTTCCACCAGCAACAGCAGCAGTTATAGTCACTCCGCCTTAAATTCCTCCACGTGCAGTGACTGGAAAAGCAACAACATCTGCAAACAGTACAAATGGAGGTGATCAAAAGATTCGGGGCCCGAAGTTTCGGCAGACGGACCCGAATCAGTTTGTGAAATCCACCTCTTCATCCCCACCCAGCTTACCTGGTAGTAGGGAAAACAAGGGGAAGAGGACGAGGAAGAAGAAAGCAGAAGAGGTGTTTGGTGAGTTTGCTGAGTCGGAGCCAGAACAAACTGAAATGCTGGTGGACGAGCCCGGTCCCATTCCTCAGCAGACAGTGACCAAAGACCCACCCGAACCGGGGTGGGTGAAACTGAACCGGTAGGATGATGGATGGGTGGCCACTTTACAGCCACCCGTCCATATGCATTAATTTTATTTTTTACCATGTTATAATTCATGTCTCGCTTGCCACTGTACAGCCAGTGAGACATGTAGTGTTTTTAATCCTCTTTTGAACCTGTCTGGCCTCTTTACAGCCATCCAGGTGTTGTACGGTTAAGTCCTGGTGGCTCCTCTAAGCCACGTCAGACTTTATGATTTATCTTATTTGCTGTCTGTATGGCTGACTCCTTTACAGTCGACCATGCAGGCAGTATTTTAGTACTTTCTTAAGCCACAGTAATAGCTGGTAATTTTTAGGGCGCTATTGACCCCGCTGTCAACGCGCCCTAAAGCAACTACAACAACGTTTTAGTCTTAGGGGTAGGCGTTGGCCTGGCCAACGATCTGTCTCTTATTTTTAACAACGAGACCAGCAGTGTGGCGAGTGTTTTAAAATTTTGTGTATTGGCCGGTCTAGTGCCTAAAATTTTAGGCAGATCGGCCTAGTTTTATGATGTATGGATGGCCTCTTTACAGCCACCCATCCATTTGCATTGTTTTTATTTTTTATAATATCAATATCTTTATAATTTCTGTCTCGCTGGCCTCTATACAGCCAACGAGACATGTAGTGGTTTTAATTATTTTGTGAACCTGTTTGGCCCCTTTACAGCCATCCAGGTGTTTTATGGTCTTAGGTCCTAGTGGCCCTTTTAAATCCATGTATTATTTTTTGAAT
>JARYHS010012089.1:0-13025 GCA_031002005.1 Vandiemenella viatica
TAAGCAAACTATTCAAGTGAGAGAATATTTTCCCGAGATATGGGAAGGAGACTTGATTAATTATTTACTCAACCTTTACATCATTATTTTCAATTCACTTGCCTGATACAACACGACTTAACACTGTGCACAATAGAAGTATATACCAGTGCATGTAGTGAACTGTAAAAGTTACAAAATAATCTAACATTCACCCACATTGTGGCAAACTATTGTGTTTGGAAGAACACTATCTTCTGCAGTTCAGAACAAACAACTAAATTGCTACACTAGTGGTAATTTACTAAAATCTTCAGAATAAATGTTAAGAATATGCCAGGAGAAACACCATGAGCCACACAGTGAAATGTGGACTTTTATAGGATACTTGTTTAGGATGATATACAAATATAAGAAGGAATTACTTGTGCAATACTTAGTACACAAGTCGCCTCACTCAGTTAGTATAGTGATTGAGTGCTAACTTAATGAAAATATTTTATCTATGAGTGGAGAGTAATGCTAACTCATTGTAATAGCTCCAATGACATGTTCATACTGCCATCAAATGGATATGCTGTTCTATGAAGAATGGTCTTCTCAGCAGCAATAGAATCACAAAAATCATGGAGTCCTGACCTCTTGTTCTGTGGTAATGGATGCAATGGTTGTGTACAGTTTTTCTTGAAGAAAAACTGTACACAACCATTGAAGAAAAACTGTACACAACCATTGCATCCATTACCACAGAACAAGAGGTCAGGACAACTACTTCCGTGTGAGAGTTAACAAACAATATGCGGAACAAGATCCCTTCAAGAAAGGGGTAATACTGTATAACAAACTCCGTAAGGAAATCAAATTGTTAAGTGGAGTAGAATTCTAAAGGAAATTAAAAATTTATTTAGCTAATAAGGTACTATATTCCATAAGAAAATTTTAATGTATGATAGACTTTCTGTCATAACCATTGAACATACGTAAATTAGTTTTAGAAAGAAGCCATATTTTAAGAATTAATTCTTGAATTCAGATGTAATAACTATGTATGTTGTTAAAATAGTTGAGAATTTAAAGAGATTATAAATGTGTAAAATGTTCCAATTCTGTAAACCTACTGGCAAGGAAATAAATTTATTATAATTGTAATTAAATTATTATAATTTGCCATTTGGGTGTGAAAAGTCATGGAAATATACATGTATACCTAACTCTATCTCTGCTCCCTCAATGCCCAGGAAAAGGGCAAAAGCTATCTTTGTTAAATGTTAGGTCACAAAATCACAAAAAAATTTGACATTAAATAAATAGTGTTGCAAAATTATTGTTGTCTTTTAGAAGATCAGTGGCAGATATGAATAGCCTTTCACAAGAAGTGTTTATACCTGCCAGAGAGACTCAGCACAAATTACAACAGTAGATCCAGCCATGATATAAAGCCTTAACAAGTCCAAGAATGTAAGATCAAGAATTTAGGTAAACAATGTAATTGAACAATCATATACCAAAAGCCGCAGTGGGTAAAATAAATTATTGCTATTATGCAATGGTACCCATCCATTATTGCTTTTGACTGTAAATTAATTGCCATACTAAATAACCTAAATATCGTTACAACTTCATCCATTTCATTAGCTATAACTTTCAAATTGTACATACCTCAACAATATTGTTCAGTTATTCATTTTTAACTTTACTTTTCTATGATTCATATGATTCAGAAGAATATAAACAAACATGGAAGTAATAAAATGAGTCATTGCAACTATATCATTTGGAAGAAAGCATAATTCATCATTTTATTGAAACAGGCAGTGACAGCAAAGATAAACTTATTTCTTTCTAATGCAATATGTGTATTGTTCATAAAACTTTTGTTCATACCTGCTGTAAGCAATAAGAAAATACTAAATGATGGAAATCCACTCACAGTAAATTATGTGGCCAAGCTATTTTATTTTTTCACAGTTTGTGATTTTACCTAGGATCTGTTAATCATTAATATATATATATATTTTAAAATTGAAACACAGTCAGAATTACAACTACATAACTGAAACAGGAGAGTAAGGTATTCGAAGAAACAGCTTTCCCACAAATACTCCATACATACTTGAGTCATCTGTAATGTATTGCTGATCGGATAATCATAAATACAGACAAAAGAAAACGAAAAAAACAAAAAAAACAAAAAAACTCCTGGACAGAAATCATCGTACAGCACATACAAAGTGATTCAATTTCATCATCTAAATGTGCTGCCAGACAGCTGCAAATAGCACTGAGTAACTAATTTAAGATTTCGACACTGAGTCATTACCGTATGTTGACAAACTAATGCTTACGTTCATAGTTACTGTAAGGGAATTTGTTCATACATTCCAACTGATAAAAACAAGACATATTTATAGGTAAGGTAAACTTCATGTCATTCAGCTTGTACGAGTTAATAGAGATAATGTGGTCAACTCGTGAATGTACACTAGCCACATTCAGGAAAATAACAATAAACTCTCACAATTAATCAGGAATGAAAGGCTGGTCCATGTTATAGGACAGCAATCAGCTATGTGTGTACTGTACAACTCCATAAACAGATAAAAGGCACAAACTCACCTCTTCCTTAATATACACAGCCTCTATTGGCTCCATATCACCTCCTCGTGACGTCTTGAGAGAAAAATACACAATATTACTAGCAAGCTACAGCAAACTTACAACGCACAAACAGCTGGTAGATAACAGTCTGTACAAAGATACTGCTAGTTCCAAGCGATCAAATTTACTTTCAGTTGTTGTCGGTAAATTGACATAACTAGGTAAATTTTAAATTGTTAATTGTCGTTCTCTCATTCTATCATTAATAATTTGCATGCACTATTTTGTTATTCATCTAGATAAATCAATTTTTAATACAATTTTTTTCTCTCATTAAAGAAATATGAAGAATAAAGTACAGATTATTATTAATTGCGATAGGGCTTAAATCCCTGTGGTATTTTCCTAGTGACCTTTGTACGTGATGATTAAAATGTAATTGTGTTTCCTAAAGGTTCAGTTTTCGTCGGTGCTGTCTTGGATTACATTGGTCAGTTCATACAAGTGTTATATATTTTAGCTGATGTAAGCTTACCATTATTGTAGCACACATCCAGTACAAATTAATAAATTAACTTGATTCTACAGTTTAATTTCAGAGAGTTCCTTTTATTTTGCTTACGGCTTTACACCTCGTTGACGTCATTAAAGGAGGGAAAGGACTGGGGGCAAGGAACGGGATGGAATTCCTCCATGGCATTTTGAAGGAAACATTCCAATATTGTCTTGGAGTGATTTAGTGAAACCAGGGAAAACCCAAATCGTGATGGTCAGACGGGGAATGGAACCCACTCCTTCCGAATGCGAGGACAAAGCGTTACCGCTCACCCATTTGTTTACATTAAACGGTTCTGTTGCATCTATAACCAGTTATTAATATTCCATTCACCTCCAATTTAAAACTTTTTTTCGTATTTTTAAATCAATATAAGAATTACCCCATCTTTCTTTTCTTAATTCTGACTCTAAAGCGATTATTTCACGGAGAATTCATTGTTCATTGCTCCAAAGACAGATTTAACTCGTGTCAAATACGCACGTACAAAAGTTGATAATTATATGTTGATAACCATTGCCTTACAAGGTGCAATTTATTTCTGGCGTAAGGCTGAGGGACGACGGGTATCACTGCTTCTCTGGCCTGCACGTTCACCTGACATGTCACCCATCCCACATGTATGGGATATGACAGGTTAGCAACTTTTACATTCTGGTCCTCCTGCGAACACAGTAGACGATGTGTGAACCAGCCTCCAAACCCCAGCAGCATTTCCAGGCTCGCTTTGTTCGATGTCATGATTTATAAATGGTCTGATCTCAGGACGAGGTGGCTTCACACCACACTGAATTCTCAAAGTGTATTTAAAGTACTGCAATTCTAATCAAGTGCCAGCTTGTGGTCATGGTCAACATTTTCCTTCAATGTGCCACTCTTAATATCTTCCACGCCTCATCAACACTCAATACTCTTTTCACTCTCCTCCTGTCTTCCAATTAATCCCAATTCAGAACCGTTATCATACCAGTTAGTGATTGTGTTCTGTGGGACTTTCCACAGACAAAGCCAGCTGTCCATCTTTGCATCCACTCCAACTCTTGTATCTGAAGTCATAATGTAGGTCTAACTACACCAGCATATTTACACAATGGTCTGATCAAAGTATTGTAACTAATTCCCTCATTCCTATGGTGAATTCCCTCATCACACTCTACAAACTATGAAGAGACCGAGCGTGATGGGTGAGCAGTTAACGCTCTGACCTCGCATTCGGGAGGACGCAGGTTCGAATACCCGTCCAGGCATCCAGATTTGGGTTTTCCATGTTTTCACGAATCACTCCAGGCCAATGCAGGAATGATTCTTTAAAAAGGCCATTGCTAAATTCCTTCCAGTTCCTTGTCCCCAGCCGCCTCTAATCACTTCGACATCGACGAAAGCAATAAAAACAAAAAGCTATGAAGTACTTTGAAACCATGTATCACATTGTAAATCAAATACATTGTAAACCGCCATGTCGTCACATTGACTGGCCGAAGAGTACGTGCTTTAGTGGGGATACAGATGTAATTACTTTATTTCTATACTTCTTGAAAAGAATCTCGTTAGGGACATATAGCCATTATATTTATGATATTTCGTTAAAAAAAAAGACATAATTAGCTACTGTCGAGGACACTTTAACCCTGAACTGTGAATATCGCAAAACACTTACGCCTGGAGATAACTATAATCTGCTCAGAAAACTTTGTCTATGTCAATAACAAAAAAAAAAAATAGTTGCTACTACTGAATATCCCCGAGTGAAAATATTAATATATCATTTAAAACAGTTTACCTCCTTGGGTTGTTAAGAGTGATACTAGGCTAATCGATTAAAAACTGAAATTGGAAAGTAAATTTTTAAGATTATAGGTATATAGTATGATTAAGGTTCATTTTACAGAAATAATTTCACCAAAATTAGGCCAGTGATATTAGTAAAAAATATTTTTTTTATTGTTTTAGTTGTAATGTAGTTTATTGTAAACAATATTCATTCCAATTTTGTTCTGGTTACAGCAATAGATGTATCAAATAATAATGACGTGTCTCTCACTGAGTTTACTTTTAGTATGAATACAGTTGGAAGATTACAAACACATTTCCATTGAGACTTCAAGTATTAATGCCATATTTCCTGCTAGGTAAATATAGTGGCATGACAGCGGAGAATTTCATATCCAGTGCGAAGTCAACCATTATTCCGTTCACCCACACTGGCGGCTCAAGGTCACGCTCCCCTCGCCTCGCCTCCCCTCCTGTCGCCTACCCCTCAGAGCAGGCGAGAGGCGAGTCTGCCAGCGGGCACTCATTACTAGATGTAGAGCAGGCTGACCTTGAGCCGCTCTTATTAACTGAACAGCAATAGCTAACTTAAAGAGCAGTACACGCAATGACAACACGGTCTCACGTACAAACTGTGAATGGGAACTAGGACTGTCAACTTATTATGAAAAAATTAAGTATATTTTTCTTTGGAAGAAGAAAATAAGAAGTATATGCAAAAAATATTATAAAATTTAGGTATTTATTGGCTTAAATAATATTTTTCGTATTTGTGCAACTGGTTAACAAACTTTGTTTTAGCTTTAAAATTCGAAATATAGTTTTATAAATAAATGAACAATTAACTTTTGTACACTCTGTTTCAGCCATTTTGTATCAATTTAGCTTTCGTTCAACGTTTAAATGATGGGAACTGGATCACATAGGAAACAATTATTTTATGGTTAGTAAATTATCACATGTCCTGAGTTAGTGATATCTTTCCATTCCGCTTAGTAAAATATTGATTACAGAGTGTGCGTTTCATTTCATTGCGTCATAAGATCCAATATCTCGATGAACTGTATTTTGACCACTTGTAAACTATTTGCGCCTAATTTATGGATAAGATAACGAATACTGGTCAAATATAAAGTATGATACTTCATTATATGGCATGGCTGCAAATGTGCTGATTCGGAGGAACGACGAGAAGAGGGAAAGAGCGAAGGAACAACTACAGCGCAACATACAACCGCTTCTAGTGTATAAAAATGTATCCCTGTTTGAACAACATAGCTGTTCGAGATCATTAAAGGCAGAATAAACTGTGGCGGAATATGCTCTAACCCATACCACGAAGCATCTGAAGCAACCCTAACTAATGTCTCGCAACCTGGTCGATCCTCGCACTGCTTTCCATGGGTTCTGCAATCAATGCAGTACATATTCCTAAATAACGCCAAGCAGAATTCCGATCCCGTTCCATAACTCATCTCCTGGCTGTAACGACCAACGCCTCAAAGATGTGGACGCAAATGCAAGGGGCGTAGCCAGGTACGGGCAGGGGGAGAGGCAGCTGCCCCCCTCCCTAGCCGGACGCGGGTATGCGCTCGATCGGAGTTCTACTGAACCGAAAAGTAAACACTGTTAAGCAACTTTCAAAAATTAATTCGGTTCGCAGCGATTTAAACCTGCTTGCTACTTCTATCTGCGGGAAACAGACGTTAGCGAGGGCGAGGCGGCACGACGCGCCACGCACGGTGCTGCTGACAATTCTTAACCTGCTCATCGACTATGTGCGGTTGCCTCGCGAGGCATGTTCGAGCGCACCAAACCGGTTATTTGCCGCGCGAACCATTTCTATTGACGAGCGCGGCTGCCGCGCGTGGCAATGCAACCCCAACCAGGCACTGTCTTTTCGTGAAACCACCGTGGACATTTCACGTGTACGACTTGCTGAAACTTTCAAAAGTGATTTGGTGGATATGGAAATTATATTTTAAGAGAATCCAGTGAGGCGAGAAACTCATGGAAGCCACGAGAAATGAAGCCATCGAGGATACAAATAAACAAATTTTACGAGAATCATAATGGTGGAGTTCCCAAAATCATTAATTGAGCCAGTGCACACACAATTTCAGCAGGCGATTTCAATTACTGAAAGACGCTGTGACTTCAAGATTTCTAGCAATTGGAGACTCGTGTACTAGCCAATAACCCCTTATACGAGTGCCAATCATTTTCTTGAACAGATCCAGATGTTTTTGAGCCTTTATGTGATGCTCTGGAAGATTGGGCAAAGATAAGGTAATAGCACCATTTTACATTAAAATTTTATTGCTATTCAATTTTATGTTGCCATTTTTAACGATAACTTACTCCTTACTTAGGTAAAATGTATTGATTAATCATGGCATTTGGCGATTCTATAGATTCGTTGATTGTGTGGTGGTTATGGAGGTGATACCATATGAGTCGGATTATGCTGCACATTTGCTAATACACAGAACTTTTTGGCACCATACAGTTTTATTAAAGGCAACATTGTAACAAACTTTCGCTGTGCCGCGTGTGTCAACTCGAACAAAGACACCGCCTTCTTAACTGCGCGCGAGCTAAGGAGTGAGGGGCTTTTGCCGCGTGCCTAATTACTGGTGGACTGAGGCTGACTTGACCCGCACACAACGCGTAGGGTCGTCCATTAATTCCGTGAGGTGTTTTTTCTGGAATTCCGGACTCCCCCCCCCCCCTCTGGTTGAGCGTGAGATCTGGTTGTATCCCTTCCTCTAAATTAACATGATATTTTGACGGAGAAACACCCCCTACCAATCGACCTCGAAACTTTTCGTTACTTTTTTTTTTTAGATGTCATGCTTCCATGTGCAACTAACCCCCCCCCCCCCAAGGTCGGATTTTGGATGAAATACCCCGCCTAAAGTCGACTTTCGCGTCATTTGTAGACCTATTTTTTTTTTAGCTCTACAGTCTTACAAGAATTTCAAAACCTCACGTGAGATTTCCGTTGACTCCCCCTCTCCCTTGATGAGGTTTTGATGAGGTTTTGATGAGGTTTCATGAGATTTCGCCGAACCCCCCCCATTTCACCTCACGTAATTAATGAACGCCCCCTTTATACCGTGACATTGCAGGAGCGTGTGCTATTAATTTATTTTTTATAATTATGAATATAATTAAGTTTTTTTAAAAGTTATTAATTTTATTTACCGTAAGGCTAACGACGGCTTTTACTAGTATTACATACAGTACCTACAAAAAGTATAACTTTTATTTAATAACTATAGTTAGCTGCATTCGTTTGTATTTTATTTATTTTTATTACCACTAAGCGATTGTGAAAAAGTCGATAGTATAATAGGTATTTTGTGATAAAATATTTATTACTCTCGATTTACAATATATATGTCCTAGGTGCCCGGATAAGAGTTGGGCTGGTCCAACGGTATAGCACTGATGATCATAAGAAAACTGGAAGGGTTTTTCACATAAGGTCGTCTTAGAACTTAGACGATCATAACCATGCTTTCCCCTCAAAGCGCAAATGAAAAGAATCCCCAAAACAACCCTATGCAATACAAAGTGACACATAGCAGTAGAGCTACCTAGGTAGCGGGACATGCACAAACTCGCCGTTGAAGCAGCGACACAAAAAAAGGTCAATTTGTTTCATTCATTTTTTTTATCTGCTTAACGTCTCTTAACAACGAGGTCTTTAGAGACGGGAAAGGATGGGGGGCAAGGAATGGGAAGGAATTTGGCCATGGTCTTTTGAAGGAAGCATCCCGGCATTTGCCTGGAGTGATTTGGGAAACCATGGAAAACCCAAATCTGGATGCCCGGTCGGAGATTCGAACCGCCATCCTCCCGAATGCGAGGCCAGAACGCTAGCCGTTACACCACTACGCTCGGTTGATTCATTCTGTGGTCGTATCTATACTGCTACATACGGTGTTACAGCTCACAGGACCAGCTTGATATTAACTTAAGCCGTATGAATTAACTACAAAGCTGGTGGAGAGAGGTGCTGAAACGCTGCTGGGGACCTTTCCGAAAATTACAACTTTTCTGTGGATGGTAAAGCCACTAATTTGAAGTAAAATTTAATCATGATTGCTTGCAGACTTACCTGCCTCTACTAGTATATTTTAATTAATTTTCTGTCACTTTAAAAATATCCATGAATACTGCAAAAACTGGTATCATCACATTATCATCAATCAGCAGCGAACGATGCTAAGAACTTCTCGAAAAAATAAAATACCGGTCGCTGTTATGATGAATTCTGCTCACCAGAAGGAAGTAGAAGATAATCGATAAATTATGTCATCTATAATATAAAAATGAATCGCAAAATGTGTTGGTAAGCGCATAACTCAACAACGCCTGGACCAATTCAGCTAATTCTTTTTTTTATATTTTCGTTAAGGCACAAGGAAGGTTCTTATGGAGAGAAAAAATGCAAAAACTGGAAGGAAAATAGTAAAAACAACACTTTTCTTTTCCCTCAATCAAAACAAACAAAGGCGCGTTAGGATTATCTTTGGTATGACTTCAAGTTGATTAGGCTCTATGGATATTAATCTATGCCTGCGTGTGATCAGCGAAAATAATATCACTGACGTACGTGTTATCATTATTTCCTCCGTGCGTGGCATTTTCTTGGTTGCTTTTAAATTTTCGTTCTCTCGAAAACCATTTGTGTGTTTATTTGTTCAATGTGTTTACATTTATACCCATGCCGCCTACCACGAAAGTTTCGACTATGAAAATAGAATGCATCAGTTTAGAAGGATGCAATATTAAGAATACCTAAAAGCAAAATCGATTACTGGTATTTCAGTTGAGAAGCGATAAGCATTATCGTCTGACGATCGAGCCACTCTTATCCTATTATTTTAAGAATGCAATGTTCTGGTAAGCCTTGTGGTGATGGGTTCCATTCGTTTTAAACTATGTTCGAGTAGAATTCATGGTGATTGAATTGGTTGCGACTAATAATACTTATTAACTTTTAAAATCTTCTATATAAATAAAAATGAATCGCCAAATGTGTTGCTAAGTGCAAAACTCGAGAACGGCTCGACCAATTCGGCAAATTATTTTTTCATTCATATTTTCGTTAATCCACAAGGAAGGTCCTTATGGAGAGAAAAAACGTAAAAATTGCGAGGAAAATAGTAAAATCAACACCTTTCTTTTCCCATACAAACCAGCCAATCAAAATAAAACAAAACAAAGGCGTGTTAGGATTAGCTCTGGTATGCCTTCAAGTTGATTAGACTGTATGGATATTAATCTATGCCTGCCCAAAATAAAGTTCGAAGGAAAAAAAAGGTTTGCGTGTCATCAACGAAAATAATATACTGCCAGTCAATCAAAACAAACAAAGGCGCTTTTGATTATCTTTGGAATTGCAAAATGATTGATCGGAAGAAATGGTTTGTAAACTCATTGGCATTGGTAATGACAAAATCCCTGTAAACGTTTTGAGTGGCTGCATTACATTTCCTGTCAATTTTTTGGTTGAACGACCGAACTATATTACAGAGACAAAAACACGGACGTTAATTAAATAAATTTCGAAATTCAAAATGAAATTTCCGGTGAATTAAGGATATACAAATCAGTTGACTGCGCAACTAACCAAGATGATGTCGTCAACTATCCACCAGAATTTTTTAACTCACTGGATTTGCCAGGATTGCTGCTTCATAATCTTATATATATATAAAAATAGACGTGTGTTTTCATATATTTCACTTTTCAACCACCACTACCAAACACAGATCACCGGTCTTTGTGTGTGGAAGTAACATGGAGTTTCCTGTCGTGCACAACGTTGCCCGAATGACGATAGCTGTGGGGATGTGGGAGATATTGATGATTAAAGTTGGCCAATGCATGGCGTTTTCATATTTCGATCAAAAATTTGTGTCTTCTTATACTTCTCTTTCCTGCCACAACTACATAGCATAGACCATTGGTGTTTGTGTGTGGTAGTAGAATCGTGTCTCCTGTCATGCACTATGGTTGTTAGATGTCGGTAGCTATGGGGGTGTGGGAGATATGGGGGTGTGGGAGATATGGGGGTTGAAAGTGGTCGACCTGCGGCAATTTCATATTTCTGCCAAAGGACGCATGTGTCATGGGTGTATCACTTTTCCAGCTAAAACTATCTATCGCAGATCACTGGCGTTTGTGTGTGGTAGTAACACAGAGTCGCCTTTCGATCACAAACATCGGCCGAATTTCAGTAACTGTGGTAGTGTGGGAGATATGGTGGTTGAAAGTGGCCGGTCAAGGATATTTTCGTATTTCGACGAAAGACATGTGCCTCCGCAAATGTCACTTTTCTGCCAAAACTACATAACATAGAGCATTGGTGTTTGTGTATGGTAGTAGAATCGTATCTCCTGTCGTGCACTATGGTTGTTAGATGTCGGTAGCTGTCAATACAAATTCTTTACAAACACGAACGAAGTCGTGGGTACCAGCTAGTCTATAATATTTTCTGTGGTACACTATACAAATGACTTGCGTTTAAGAAGTAAAGAGCAATATCAAGGTGTTCTTGAAGACCTGCTGAAACTAAGAATTGATTCAAGTGTTTAAGTTTTGAAACAGCATATTGAAAAAGTTGAAAAAATTGTTATGTATAATCTCCCCACAGATTAAAAAACGAAATCACTTACCTAGGCGGCTTGGTCAGTAAAAGTGAAATTATACAGACCCAAAGAAGGCTTATGCATATATTGTATGGCAGATGAGTCGTGTGGCATAGCTGGGAAGAACAGCGTCCATAACAATTAGTTTTTATGACGAAGATAGAAATTCAGTCCGCAAAAAGTTTATGTGATTTGTAGATCTGTTGGAGTTGAATGACAAATTGTAGCATCAGAAATTGATAGGTTTGAAGGAAACGAAGGACATGGACCTGACAGGTACGTTAGCCAAAGATATGAAGGGTGTTAAATGCTGGGATTAAATTTTTTTTAAAAAGAGTAATTTTTTAAAAAAAAAAGCCTTTATTTTCATTGTACCAACCACAGACTTAACCTGGTTGATATAATTTAAATCGAATTACTGAAATACGGAACACAATTAATAACATAGAGTACATCATAACTTTTTCCGGGAAAAGTACGTGCCAAATATTTCAGCTTTATATGAGACCCACTGGTCTCACAAATATAGGTGTTTCGCTATTTTTAACGAGCATTTTGAAGACATTCTTAATGGACTTACGAATATTTTTAGAGAAAGGGAATGATGCGAGAAGGAAAAGTGCTTACCAGTTACAATGCGCTGCTACTAAATCATACTTCATTATATGCATTAGATTGAATACTCCGAATTATTGGTACCTGTTGCCACTGCGTTACAATCAAAGGTGATCGACATGTATACATGCATTGTTCATATTAATACCAGTAATATTTGTCATAAAAGATCATCGCAGCAACTCGGAAATGGAGAGCAAAAGTGTTTTAAACACATCTATCAGAACTGCACCTGCCATTGGAACCGATATGAAAGTTGGCGCATTTTATCTGTCCAACAACGTCTTTCCAATAACCTTGCTGGTTTCTATACGATGTTTGAAAGGGAACTATTTTCACACCTTATTTAAATTCCTTGATAGTGTTTTGGGATAATACATTGCTCTTTACGCATTTTGTTTTAAACTAACTCTGGTTATTTAGTAAATAATCAATTATAGGAAGTATTCAGTTATAGATCACATTACATGCCTTAGAGTAAATCACTTCAGTTAAAAAATATTCTATTTATCTAATAAGCACTGAAACTATTTATTTTCAAAGAATTACCTATTTAGCTAGTAGCCAAGAAAACCCTTTCTACTTCCTCGTTCGTTGGTTTGATTGAAATGATCAGAAATAAAAAACTTTTTTGAAAAACTTAACAACTTACTGCACTTTTTTTGAATTATTATGTCTGGGAATCACCTCAGTACGGGATGATCATGATCCAGTATTACGGTCACGCTTTGTGCTTCAGTTGTGGCGTCCAGGTCTTCATGGTCTACATACGAGTCAAAGTTGTTTCAGTGCGCTCAATTTCCTTCAGTTTTTTTTAGGGGGGAAGGGGTATAAGACGTCGA